>APFE030615394.1:248822-322365 GCA_000404065.3 Pinus taeda | reverse complement strand
CACACAGTCACAGTTCAATCCGATTTTTAGTTGTTTCCTTTTTTTTTATGTGTGTAAGCTAGGATAGAAACATTTTGCATTTTTGTAAAAACGGCAACAGCCGCCCATGGATGAACATCCATTTTCAAGGGATGTGAACCGTATGTAATTATAAGGCCGAACCTGGTCATATGTCCGTTTACGTTTTACTTGTCGCTTCATGAACAGAGCTTTGATTTAATACAAACAAGACTGCATTATAATCACAGTGCATTGTTTAATACGGTGATCGTGGGATAAGCTCGGTATACCAAGAACGCGGACGGGCCCTGCGTACATGGTATACTGTTTCCATTTTAATTGCGTTTATGTTATCATTTTAATTGCGTTCACAGTATCATTTTTATTGCGTTTACAGTCAGAGCGTTTGATTGTTATTTGGTATTGAAATATATGCACAGGGATTAAATCGATGTTTATATTCATGTGTTTATGCATGCGCTTGAATAGGCCATCATTCGGATTGTGAATTATATCCTGTAAGGGATTCGATCTAGGGTTGCTTTGTAAATCATTGTCATGGACTGTATGCTTATGATTTTTACTTTGCATGATTGTAATAAATGTTCATAAATGTTGGGTACCATTGAACAGGGGTTTTATGTTTGGTGTTTCTGTAAGGAGACCGAAACCTTTAAATACAGTGATACACAGCATGTTATGAATTGGATCTTAGCTGATAATGATACATAGTTGATGCTTAGTTAAATATTTGATTGATAGTTTAATATTAGATCAAGTCACAGCATTATAATTAGGAAGAGTAGGCTTAGATTAGATCCTTTATGTCTATATATTTTAGGCACACGCCTCTAAGTCTACGCACCCTGGTCGATAATAAATTTAGCCCAGTTTTCGCCCTTGATAGGACACTACAGTAACCTTTGAAGCAATTATATTGGAACAATTGTAGCCTTAAAACAATCTACTTCATTTGCTTATTTTCCATTAAAGCACATATGAGTACATTTACATGTTAAATTCTCAAAGTTTTATAAGCTATCTCATTTTCCATTGATGAAGCATTTGCATGTAAGTATATTTTAATTGGGGAATTAACACAATTTGCATTCTCATCTAGGCATTTTAGTATAGTAAGGCCCCAAGCCTCATTAAAATTTTACCTCCAACATAAGTTGATTGAAGCAGACATCTTAAGAACCCTCTATTCCTCTATTGACTTCTCACTGTGAAATTCATATCATTGGACGAGGGTGAAGCCTGAGGATTTAAGAGTTCAATTGCAATCTTGCTTTAGAACTAACTAATAAAATTAACCAATAGCACTTTTCATCACATTTACGTCACTTGTCTCTTAATGTTTTGAGTTGTTGTATTGCAAAGTTTATTTTCAAGAAACATTTCAAAGCAAGTATTATGATCCTTTCAAATTGGTAATAAGTGTTTTCATTTCATGTTCAAGTCTAATTCCATATTAACATCTTGATTTAGCATTTAACACCACTTAATTTACATTTTTCCAAAATAAATTTTCTAATTGTTGAGTTTTTTTTAGCAAGATATGTTTTAATTCATGAATTGATTTTATATCTTACAAATATCTTGTGCTAACATCTTTTGTTTCCATTTCAGAATTGTTTTGCTTACATTATTGGAAGCATTCTACCTTTGTTTTGAACGAATGTATCTTTCATTCATGTTGAGCAATTTATTTGAAGGCACTGGTTTGATGGTTTATCATGTTAATGATTTTTATTGCTCATATCATATTTTGTTCATAATTCTTAAAAGTAATCCACTTTCACCTTAACATTCCTCCTAGAACCCCAGATTTCTTTCAACTTAATTTTTCATTAAGGACCACCCCCCTTAGCTAACTTAGGAGATAGCTTAGACAAAGAGAGTAGGGATTTAGTGTGACAACCCCTTCTCTGAGTTTCCTGCCACCAACCACACCTTATGGGGTTAAAGGCTTTTCTCACTAATCTATAGGTAGGTGTAGACAGCAGAAGAAACATCTTTGGCATCATTGTCAGGGACAAGCTTTCTTGTATCTGGGAAATTGACTAACCTTTTGGTTTTAGCATATTTGAACTTTAGATTTAGATTCTTGCTCAAGTGGTGACTCCATTCAATCGAAATTTTGCAAGAGTCTCTACTAGGAGAAATTCACATGGTCTAGTTGGCCCCTCTCCTAATCCTAAAATGGTTTTTAGAGAGAAGTTGAATAGACTTTCTCATAGTAGAGATCTTGCTAGTCTTGGGCAAGAGGCTATATTTGATATTCATTTGCTTTTTCAAGAACAAGTAGAGTGCAACATCATGAATGATCTTTTTGCTCCTTGTGACTTCACTAACATAAATGGCTATCCTCACAATATCCCTAACAAGGCTATTGAAAAGTTGTTTTCCTTTCAAGGTAATAATGCCATTAGTGCTACATCACATGTGAAAAACTTTAATGTTTGTATCTTTAAATGGTGTAACACTGCTAATTATGAGGATGTAAAGATGGGACTCTTTGTTTTATTTTTAGAAGAGGATGCTCTTTATTGGCTCACTGAGCAAACTGCTAACTCATATAACTCTTTACAAGTCATTCTAACTGCATTTTTAGATAAGTTTGGAGAAGAGAAGGAAAATAAGCATTTGATCAATGTCATTAGCAACATGAAGAAAAATGAGAATGAAACCATGGAGGAATTGAACAAGACATTCAATAAATTAGTAAAAAACATGTCTACTATTGTTAAACCTCTTGATGAATTTCTCTTATGCTCGTATCTACATGCTTTTGGTGTTGACACCACTTATGAGTTGACGACAAAAGAGCCTACAAATTTAGGTGTAGCTCAAACTAAAGCCTTGAAAATGGAAAAGGCTAGAAAGCAATCAAGAAAGTTTGAAATTCTTGGTTTCACTAGAGGGCCATCAAAATCGAATGATTCCAAAGGCAAGGCCAGATTACACCTGATCCTATTAAGGAATTAACCCAACTCATTGAGAGTATGCAGGCAAATCACACTAGCCAAATGAATTCTATACAAAATAGATTAGTGGCCATGGAGAGAAATCAAGGTAAGAGATTCCCAATAGAGGAAATGATAGATGGCAAAAGGGAGGACCTCCCAATGATCATAGGCCACCTAATCCAATTGAGTCTACAAACTTAGTTGATGATTTCATGCCTTATTGTAGACCTTGTGATGACATACATGATGAACTCACTTGTCCTTATGCAAGAAGGATCCTAGAAGGATATATGGTGGCAACAAGTGAACAAATCAATGTAGTTGGAAAAGAGCATCATTTGTCCTTGGAGAATTGGATGGGAGTTATGGAAAATAGGTAAAAGGTAAGTAGAATGTCTCCATCCTCCTATAGTGTCAATAATTTTGAAGAGTTGGAGACGATCACTAAATCATATGGAGAAAGGCCATCATCAACTCAGATTTTAAAGATAGCCAAGGATAAAGAAAGGGGAAATAATAAAGAAAGAAATCATAATAAATCTTTCACTCGACCCACATCTAAGTTGAATATTGACTTGGGAGGATGGATTAATAATGCTAAGATTTTAGTACATATGACTGAAATCATGAAGATTCCCTCCCAAAGATATAAATTATTGAAAGCAATTGATGCTCCCAACGGAAAAGAAATGTCTAATTTTTCTAAGGATAGATATGAAGATGCCCCTATCACTTTGCAAAGTAGTGATATGTGTAGAGATAACAGGGACCATCAAACTTTTTTCATCACTATGTTGGTCAATGGAATGCTTTTACACAATTGTATGTTTGACTCTAGGGCATCATCTTGTGTCATGACTAAGAAAGTCATGAATCAGTTAAACTTGACAATTTCTAGACTGTTGAAAAATCAAGGGATGAATAGTTAAAAGATTTCTCTGCTTGATAATTGCTTGTGATATACTTTTACTTCTTAATTTATAGTATTTTCTTCATTATGTTATTATTATATTCTTTTCATCAAGACAATTACCAATATGCACAATAAAAGACAAGTGACACAGTATGTAGGCTTGATAGCCAGGGCCAAAACCTCTAACCTCTTGAGAGGAAAACCCGATCAAAATTCTTCTTCTAGATATTCAATTAATGAGTACCAAAACCATGACAAAGACCCTTGACTCTGTTGAAGAATCTAGGGCATAGTAGTGTACTATGGTTCTTCGTTACTTGATAACAATTTGAGGAGTCTTTTTACTTATCTTGTTAGCTTATGCTTCTTCTTATTATTATTAGTGCATATATGTGTGCTTCATCAAATTGCTACTAAAACATAAAAAAACAAGAACACAAGATGTTGGCTCTCTATTAGGGCCAAAACCTCTCTTCTCTTGAGAGGAAAACCCTTTGATGAATTTCTCTTATTGAAGCGTCTATTGATCAATGTCAAACCCTAGACCCTTGACAAAGAGATTCTCCAAGCACAAGTCAAGTCTTCACTCCTTTCTTCACCATGTACTCTGGCACTTCTTTCGACACTTTGTTTCTCGGCACTTCGTCCTCCTTCCTCCGGCACTTCGTTCTTCTTTCAACTTCTTAGTAACCTTGTTGTACTTGCTCTAGAGAAGGTGTCTTTCACTTATGATGATCCCTCGCTCTCCAACCAAAGAACCTTTTCTTGACTGTCAAGGGAGGGTTGTTATGACAGCAAAGGCAGCCTCCTATTTCCCTGCACATGTGACTGTAATGGCTTTTACGACAACGCTATTTCCTTCGTTCTTCTTTCTTACTTCTTCGCTTGAGTGAGAGGCACTCTAGATGAATGTACTTGGCCCAAATAATGAGGTTAATAGGACTGTGGTAGAGGGCTGCTATAACAGCAGAAAGACCCTCTCTTCCTTCGCACGTGTGATTGTTTTTTGCCCTAGAAAACCCTCATGCACCTCTGTTGTCCCTCCTTTCTTCATTGCACCCTTAGACCCTTTCCTTAACTTCCTTCGTTCCTTCTTCACTTCTTTCACTTGCGGATTTCATAGCTCAAGTTATGCGTTGTATGAGGAGTGGACAACCTCTATAAATAGAGGTTTGTCCCTCGTCTTTAGGCCGACTTGGTTGCTGCTTTTAGGCTGGCCTGTAGAATAGACTTCAGATGGAGTTGTATGCTTGAATGAGCTTCTTGATAATGCCATTGCTTGGAGGAGACTTGTGACTTTGCTTGGAGATATTCTCTTGACCATAATACATATACATACAAGGTATAACATGCCCTTAATGTCTTCAACTTATTCTTTTGACTATTTGACTCACCTATAGCACTTTAAATAATGTTGGACCTATTTCAATGAGCAAGAAACTCATTGACATAGATTATAGAAATAATATTTCTTTTTCTTGAATAACTACAAATATCAAAAGTACATTTATGAAGACCGAACCTAGTTACCTTTCCTTCAACACTCCCTCTTAACTAGGGAGGTATTCATAGAATATTACAAGGTGTTTGGCTATTATCAATCTTGAAGAATTCACATAAGAGAAACCGGATTTGCAATCCATCTATTATAGCATCATATTCATCAGCATTGTCACAGTGCAAGGCCTTGACTAACAGCTCCATCTCTTTACGAGCCCATGAGCTACAACGTTGGCGAGACCAATGATTTATAGACACCTTCATCATTGTCTCTCAAGGTACATACCCACCCAAGTGTTCTCCGAGTATGACCTTCTAGGACTATTCTTATCTTGGTTTCCCAACCCTCAAAGAATATTGGTCCTCTTGCCTACTCTTGTCTTGGATGCCCTACACATCCTCAAAGGGTATCAGATGCTAGATGATTACCTAATCCTCCCATTCTTTCTTCCCAAGTGAAGACAAGAATGTTGTGTCTATCTTGTTTCTACATTTCCATCCATGGCCTTCATCTAGACTTACGGCTGTTAGTCCTGGTCTAGTGCAGGATCCATGAAATGGAAAACACAGTTATCACTCGTTTGTAATCAGGGGTGATCCAAAATCTCCCTCTTGATCAGGAACCTGTCAGAGCTCTCTCTTAACTGGGGACTCTTTCCTTCATCAGCAGCTTCTTCTTTGTGGGTCCTTCGGTTGCTTGATCTCCTTCCTTTCTTTATGTCATGAAGTCTTTGTTCAAACTTCTTCCAGGTAGGGTACCATCCATTGATCACTTTCCGTCTTGTTTTTTCATGTCACTGCTTCGTGGAAGGTGACTATCAAGTGTTCTTGTCATCTTGGCTATTCCTTTGTCATCTTGTCCATGAATATTCTTCTCATGGATACTTTGATGTACTTGCTAGGGTACATGCTTTGACCTAGTAGACCATCATGACTTTATGCTGATATTGCTTCAACATTGGCTTTTTCTTTTGTTGGATGGCTTCTTCGTCACAACATCTTTGTGGAGTAGAATCAATTATCTGCACCTTTTATGTCTTCAAGGCCTTCATAGCTGTCAAGGGTTCTTTCTTCCTTTATCAGAGTTGTCATGCCTTCTTTCGGGAGATATCTTTCAAGACATTTTGTCAGATAGTGATTCTTGTTGATCATGGTGTTCTTCACATGCTTGATCTCTTTCTTCATTAGCTTCTTCTCAGATAGATAGGTCAACCAGCTAATGCTTCCTGTGAGAGCATTCCTTCATTACTTGCTTTCTAGACTAGTCAATGTTTCTTCTTGCTTCTTAGTCAACAATCTTATGCTCCTTATGTGAGCATATTCTTTTGTTGACCTTCATCACATTGTAGTGCATGTCTTCGAGCATGTCCTTGGTGAAAGAGATTCTTTCATGCTTGATTATGTTATAGAACTATAACCATCACTTAATAATATACAAATGATAACATGATTAAACTTTGATGCATACATACCTCATGTTGACTCTCCTTTGATCATCCGTTGGTGTGGCCCTTCTTGTTTCATCTTAGCTTGCCTACATATCATTCTTTTCTTGAAACCCATGAATGGGATTCCCAATGAGACATTTGCTTTGGTCCATGAACCTTCTTTTGAAGATTCCATCATAGGATCTTGAAGATCCTTGCCTTGCAAATGTTTCCTTTCTTTTGATGATGTAGATCTTCTAAGATTCTTATCATGATCAATTTTTGTTTCATCGTGTATGAGGTCCAATACTAGGTATGCTTCTTCTACACGAATAACTTGAGCTATATCTGCCATGCTCCTAGATATTTCTTCTTATGCATTTTTTTTCTTATCATAAATGCTACATCTACATGAGTATCTAGAACTCTATGTATATCATGTTGCTAGATTCTAGAGGACGTTTCAAGCCATGCAATTTTAATTTATTTCTACATGCTCCTATGCTACTCAAAACTTTTGAAAGAAGTCTAAAGTTAAAGAGTTTGACCTAGTTATAGTAGAGATCCGGAGGATCTTCCTTTTTTGCTTCTTTCCTTCTTCTTTCATCTCTTGAGTTATGTGAGTTTCTTCCCACTTCCTTTTGTTGTTGTCCTTCTTAAGCTTAGGGCAATTCCTTTTGTAGTGTCCATATTCTTGGCATCCAAAACATTGGATCTTGGACATGTCTTTGTTGTTTGTTCTTCGTGGACCAAACTTGCCAAATTTACCCTTTCTTTTGGCCATGGTAGCAAATGCTTGCTCCTTTGATCCCCCATCTTCTTTTGCCTTAAGTCTGGTTTCCTCTGTTCTTCATAGAGACCACATTTCACTGAGAGTGGTTGCTTCCTTCTTAGCGTATATGCTAGATGTGACGTTTCCCCACTCCTCAGGTAGAGCATTGAGTACTACAATTGTCATCTCTTTGTCAGACATGACTTCCCCAAGCTCTTGAAATTGATCTCTCATTTCAGAGATTTTCATGAAGTAGGGAGCTATTCCTTCCTTTGTTATCTTCATCTTGTACAATTCATTCCTCAAAGATATTACTTCTCCGGTGGTGGATACCAAGAATAGCTCTACTAACTTATCATAAATTTCTTTCGATGTCTCAAACTTGGAGACATAGGGAATGAGAGAGTCTTCGATTGATTCTATCAAAATCCTTTGAGCTCTTGTCTCATCCTTATTGTACTTAGCTAAGGCTTGAGTTTGTTCTTTAGAAGGGATACTGGTATTCCCTTTGACATGCTCTAGGAGTTCATTCTCCTTTAGTAGATCAGTCCTCTTCTTCCATGCAAGAAAGTTATTGGTACCTACCAATTTATTGCTTTCCTTGCAAAAATACATTGATGTATATTCAGAAGGGGGCATGTACTTACTTGATAGATTTTTAGATGTAATGGATTTGCTTCCTCCTTGAAGGCTTGATGTCTTGTCATCCTTGGATCTTGATGTTCATCAAGTTGCCTTCTTCAAGTGGACTTGCTTGATGATGGGATTTGCTTGAAGACTTGTAGCGTGATGTAGGTCTTGCTTCAATCTTCTCTTCTTTGTAGGTGCCTTTATGTAAGGCTCTTCTTCTATCTTTGTAGACCTCCTTGATGAATGATGGATTGTAGACCCTTCTTGTTCTTGAAGAGATTGAGACTTCTAGGCTTGATGCTTCAACTTTGTAGATGCATCTTCTTGATGAGTGTTCTAGAGTTGCCCTTTCCTTGATGTGTCACCTTACCTCTAATACCATGTTGAACAATCTAGGGCATAGTAGTGTAGTGCAATGTTGCAAAAATCGTTATCAGGATTAAATCAACGAGGGGAAAAATCGGGAAAAATCGGAAAAATCGGGAAATAATCGAGAAAAAAAAAACGTAAAATACAAAATATTCATTTTTTTCAATTTTTTTAATATCTAAAACATCTACAACATAAAATAAATACATTGACACATAAATATGATAAAAGAACTAATATATAAGATGTGTAATATCATTTCTAGTGCTACATCACACATAACAGTGAATTATGTCCTCAATAGTAAGTCATGACTCTTGAGTCCCAACTCAACCTCAAACTATCAACAAAAAATATAATAATGTATCTCATATCATGAGTCATAATGTCATATACAATGAAAAGAACCAAATAACTAATACTACTGATTTCCTCTGCCCCTCTTACGAGAAAATGCATTGTTTTTCCCTTTCCCTCTAGAACTAGATGTCGGTGGAGTTGGTAGTAGACTCTGTTGTGCTCTAGAAGCTGAAAAAGTAAGAGCTAGAGGAGGTTGACCACGTCCTCTACTGGTGGTAGGGGTAGCCTAGGTAGGTGGTGTCACCTCCTCCTCCTGTTACTCCTCCTCCTCCTCCTCCTCCTCTATGCCTTCCACTACGTCCTGCTCTAACCAATCATCAATAGACTCCATGAGAAGCCTCTCGATCTCAACCCTCCATGCAACAGTAGTGTCAATCCCATCCAATGAGATGGCATCCATATCAAGTATCCTCTCAAGTTACCTCACCCACAATCGAAGATTGTAGTAGACGTAGACCATGTCATTAAGTCGTTGGGACTCCAACCTGTACAAAGATCATAAAATAATAATTATAAAAGAAATATTATTTAATGAATTCAGAAAATTAATTGGAAATTTGGAATATTTTAAGTTTTAAGGTTAACCTGTTGCGCTTCTTGTTGTGTATTTTCTCAAATACACTCCAGTTGCTCTTGCATCTTCAAGAGCTATATGTTTCGCTGAGGAATCGAATGGCAAGCTTTTGCAGATGGGGTACTCTAGCACAATAGAGAGTCCATCATGCATCTACAACAAAATTACAAATAAGATAAATATAAGAAAAACAAATGAAATTTGAAAGTTGAAGCAAAGTATGAAGTTATGAACTTGAAGAGACAATGAAATTTGAAACAAACTAAAAAATACCTGGCATTTGAATCTTCCTATCAACCACAGCCATCTCAAAGCCAAATGTGCCACCTACCATCCCGTATATCTCCATTTCTTTAGAGATTTTTGCACGTTCTGCTGAAGATTGCACCATCCTCTGAACACAGGTTAAGAATCCATCAATGATCTCAGCATCAAATAAGAACCCACATGGGTAAGAAAATGCAGGGTTCAGATAGATCCCTGCAGCATGAATGGGATGATGGAGTGAATTGTTCCACCGTTCATCAATCACTTCCCATAGAAGAAGTTGTTTATGAAACCCCTCATCTCCCTTATCATCATAGTAGGCCCGAATGGATTCTTTGGCCCTGTCCATGGCTTCATAAGTTCATACAAATAGCCCACTGTGAGCTTCTCACCATCAACTAATCGAAGAACCTTTACCAAAGGTTCAGTAACGGTGCACACCTCCTACACTCCCGCCCAGAAGTTTTCCTGGTATGACACTAATATGCATATGGCCTCTCCTTCTGGTTTTGAGGCTAAATGTTAAAGCACGCCACTCCTCTGAAAGAAACATTCTCTTCACATCCCACATAGAATTCAAAAGGGATTGAAGAGATATGAAACTGGTGCCAAACCGTGTAATGGCGGGGCACACCAACTCTTTGTTGTTAGTAAATTTTCTCATCAAGGTAAGCACAGATGCATGATTATATATAAATTTTGTAATGTTTTTTTATGAGTCAACAATATCTTTGACAAAAGAAATTTTTCCTATGTCCTCCAACATCAAATCAATACAATGTGTAGCACAAGGTGTCCAAAATAAAGTAGGATGTCTTTTCATAAGCATCTTGCCAGCAACAACATAATTTGCAGCATTGTCCGTTATGACTTGGACAACATGTTCTGCACCCACCTCCAAAATAAACACATTCAGCAAATCACATAACAATTTTGCATCTTTGATATGTGAAGATGCATCAACGGATTTCATAAACATTGTCCCCTTGGGACAACTAACCAAGAAGTTTATAAGAGTTCTCCCCTTTTGGTCAGTCCAACCATTTGACATCATAGTGCATCCTATTCGTGCCCAGGATGCCCTAAAATCCTCCAATTTTTTGGTGCAGTCAACATTTTCATCTTGAAGAATGCAACCTCTAAAGTCATCATAAGAAGGGATTTTGTACCCTAGCCCAACAACTGCAATAGCATCAACAGCAAGCTAGAAAAATGGATTATTCCTTGCAATGCTAAAAGGAATATCACTCCAAAGGAGAAACTTGCCCAATAACTTGTCAGCATGTTCTTTCTAATTTTTTTTAAGCATTGAAGTGATAAATGGTTGTGAACCAGACGTGGTTCTAGGAATAAAAAACAATGAGGTAGCTACAGGGTTGGTTGTAGACATTGATGCTGAAGTAGAACCAGTGCCACTTCCATATTCACCTCCTAACACTCTCCCTACTTGTTGCTTCTCCAGATCTGCTTTAGTCACTTTCTCTTACTTTAATTCTTCCAATGATCTCATGGCTTTTCGGATGGTTTCCGCATTTGTATTGGTGCAAGGCCCTACATCATGTCCAGGGATTTGCGCAAGGTGATACTACAATCTATAAACTCCCCTTGACATATGTTGCCCACACAACTTGCAAGACAAGTTCATTCTATCAAACCATCCATCAGGTTCACCAAATTCCCACAGAGGGTCCAATTTCCTTGGCATGTTTGTAACTTGGTTGAACTCTTGAGTTTTAATATAAGATGAAGTTTGAAGTTGAACCTATGGCACAATAAGAATTGCAAATTACAAAAATTTAAAAAAAATTACATACATGACCCACCACATTGACTTTTTGACGAAAAAAACCTCAACTCAATGCAAAATGAACTCTCTCCACTCTATGCAACAAAAATGAAGAAAAAAACACCATCAAATCCACTCAAAAATCATTGATAATCAATGGGTTATTGAAACCCAAGCAAAAACAAACAAAAAAAACCAAAACAAAATGGCCAAATTTGGAGCCCATACCTGGAAACCACTGTTTGCCCAAGAAATTTGATCCAAAGACGAAGTTCTCTAGCTTGGGATGATAAAATCTCTCATTTTTCTCCTCCTCTACCCTAGTAGATGCCTTCCTCTCCTCCTCAGCTCTCAAACCATGCCATTGTCTGTTAAAAATGACAAAAAAAAACTCATTTTTTCCTTATAAAATGCGTTGTCCGGGAGCTTGGCGATTATTACCCATCGAATTGCGATTATTTCAAAAAAATCACAATTTTTTCAACGATTTTTTTGAAAAAAAAAAAAAAAAAAATCGTAAAAACCAGGCAAGATTATCGGGAAAATGAAAAAATCACGATTTTTTGATGTTATCGCTATAAAATCGTGATTTTCGCAACACTGGTGTAGTGTGATTCTTCGTTCCGTGATAACAATTTGAGGAGTCTTTTTAGCTTATGCGTATGCTTCTTATTTTTAGTGCATATGTGTGTGCTTCATCAAACTGCTACCAAAACATAAAAAAACAAGAACAAAAGATGTTGGCTCTCTGGCAGGACCAAAACCTCTCTTCTCTTGAGAGGAAAACCTTTTGATGAATTTCTCTTATTGAAGCTTCTATTGATCAATGCCAAACCCTAGACCGCTGACAAAGAGATTCTCCAAGCACAAGTCAAGTCTTCACTCCTTTCTTCACCATGTACTCGGGCACTTTGTTTCCCGATACTTCGTCCTCCTTCCTCCAGCACTTAGTTCTTCTTTCAAGTTCTTAGTAACCTTGTTGCACTTGCAATAGAGAAGGTGTCTTTCACTTATGATGATCCCTCACTCTCCAACCAAAGAAACTTTTCTTGACAGTCAAGGGAGGGTTGTTATGACAACAAAGGCAGCGTCCTATTTCCTCGCACATGTGACTGTAATGGCTTTTCGGACAGCCCTATTTCCTTCGTTCTTCTTTCTTACTTCTTCGCTTGAGTGAGAGGCACTCTAGATGAATGTACTTGGCCCAAATGATGAAGTTTATAGGACTATGGTAGAGGGTTGCTATAACAGCAGAAAGACCCTCTCTTCCTTCGCACGTGTGATTGTTTTCTGCCATAGAAAACAGTCCTGCACCTTCGTTATCCCTCCTTTCTTCACTGCACCCTTAGACCTTTTCCTTAACTTCCTTCGTTCCTTCTTCACTTCTTTCACTTGCAGATTTAAGAGCTCAAGTTATGTGTTGTATGAGGAGCGGACAGTCTCTATAAATAGAGGTTTGTCCCTCCTCTTTAGGCCAACTTGTAGAGTAGACTTCGGATGGAGTTGTATGCTTGAATGAGCTTCTTGATAGTGCCATTGCTTGGATGAGACTTGTGACTTTGCTTGGAGATATTCTCTTGACCATAATACATATACATACAAGGTATAACATGCCCTTAATGTCTTCAACTTATTCTTTTGATTATTTGACTCACCTATAGCACTTTAAATAGTGTTGGACCTATTTCAATGAGCAAGAAACTCATTGACATATATTATCGAAATAATATTTCTTTAGCTTGAATAAATACAAATATCAAAAGTACATTTATGAAGACCGAACCTAGTTACCTTTCCTTCAACAAACTCTAGTATCCTCCCAAGAACCTTGTCACTAACCTTGATGCTCTACCACTTCCCTTTCTCGACTTTCTTCTTGATCTCAAACTGCTCTCCTCGGCTCCTTCTAGAGAAACTCAGTGTCTATACTTTACACTACTTCTTCTCCACTTCTCCTAGAGAAGCTCTCTATGATCTCACTAGCTTCCTCTAGAGAACCTCGGTCTCTAGATCTCTCTCTCGGTTACTCTGAACAAGTATCCCAGAAGAATCCTTCCTTCGTTGCCCTAGACGAAACCTCCTTCGCTGCCCCAGAAGAAACCTTCTTTGCTACCCCAGAAGGAACTCTTCTTCATTGACCCCAGAAGAAACCTTCTTTGCTATGCCCAGAAGAATCCTCCTTCACTTGCCCAGAAGAAGCTTCCTTTGCTTAACCAAAAGAAATTCTCCTTATCACTTCTTTGCACTTCTCTTTGTAGCCCTTCTTCTTCGTACTTCTTTACCGAATGTATGTTCATTTGCTTGCCTTCAAGTGAGGCCGAGTGAGGCTATTTATACACATCAACTCATGACCCTTAAGCCGACATGATGATAAGTAGTGAGGCTGAATTCTTCTAGCATGTTATTCCATCGTCGTAGGACAATTTGAAGAGGATAAGTGACAAAGTCTTGGAGGATATTTTACATAGACAAGATTGACCTTTTACAAAGTGTAACATGACTTCATTACATGACAACGTCTCTATCATTTTATGACTAGCTGACAAATAATATCTAAAGACTCTCAATGGGAGTCTTGACTCAAAAATAAAATCTCTTGCTCATGAAACCCATGAAGCAAGCAATACAATAATTTTATTTCCTTTACATCTCGTTACATAAAATATGTTAAAATTGGCAACTAGGGCACCTTATTTATGGCAACTAATATTTTTCTTGGATCCCTCTCATTGAGAGGTGTAGGATTGATCTAAAAGTCATCCGATTCCGATAAGTATTCATGGAGTTATGAATTTATTTGTGTTATAAGACAATTCGTCAAGGTAGACCAGCAACCAAATATACCCCACATGTGCTCAACGTTTTAGTATAAAAGGAGATGACTTGAGTCATTTCTCACACACACTTCTATCTTGATTTCTCTCCACTTGTCTTGGGTTTTAGTGGAAACGAAATCTAGGAGTGGAAGCTCTAGAAGTTGGAGGAGAAGAGGTTGCCCTAGACGTAGATGGAAGGCAGCCCTAGACATAGATGAAAGGCAGCCCTAACATAGACCTAAAGACTGCCCTAAACATTGGTCTAATCCAGCCCTAAACGTTGGTCTAATCCAACCCTAAATGTTGATCTAATTCAGCCCTAACGCAATCAAGTTTATGGGCCGCACTGAAAGTTTGTTGTAGGTGACAGATTGATAAGTAAGGGTTGTTCCAAGTGCATAATGTTGGGCAGATTAGGCCAAGAAACAGTTGTGTGGACAGCGGAGTCATAGCCACAGTATAAGGGGTCAAAGGAACAGCGTGGAGGTTGCACTAGACAACGTGAAGGGGTCGTAGGGACAGTGTGGCCTTAGCTGTAGTCAAACAAAGCCTAAAGGGACAGCGTAAGGAGACAGCGTGGAGGGCTGTGATAGGAGCACCTGATGTAGGTGACAACGGATCTATTAAGAGCTAGTGTAGAGTTGTTTCTAGAGCAGAAAAGGAAGCAGCCAGGCCAAGGAGAATAGGAGCAATACGCTATAGTTTGTGGATTGATAACTGGGTGTGTAAGGGCTGCCAGATACCCTAATTAGTCACCATATAAGTAGCAGTGAGGGCAGCATTGGAACAGCAGTATTGTGGATAACAGTGATAGTAAATGGAACAGCTAGGAGCTTGGTGCTACTAACATGCATGGGACAGCAAGGTGACATAGTGCTGCTAACATGCATGGGACAGCAAGGTGACATAGTGTTGCTAAGACATATGGGACAGCAGCAAGGTATGGCAAGGCAAAGTGGGACAGCAGTTGTGACATGGCAGAAGGCATATGGTACAATAGCAAGCATGGTACAACAGGAAGCATGGACATCATGGCTATCATGGAAAGAATGGATAGCAGTGGCAAGCATGGTGCTGCAAGCACATGACACATGCAGTATGACAACATGGTTCAACCATGGCACATGGGACAGCAGTGCAGCATTAGGTGGAGCAGTCATGAGGTTCAGCATTGTAATGATGGGTGCAGCATGGTACAGCACGGTGAGGCGCAGCATGATGACGAGATGTAGCACGATGATAGGTGAAGGAGTCACCTTGGAGAATCAGTTGAAGCAACATGTCTTCAACTGATCTCATGTATCATCTTCTTAGAGATGATCTATGCTCTTATCTATATAAGTCAAAGTGTTGACTTCTGTTGTAAATGTACTATCTCTCTCTCTCTCTCTCTTTGTTGAACTATTGAAGAACATATAAGAAGAATTGATCAAGGGTTTCCCCACATTGCGGTTTTTCCCTGGCTAGCGCCACATCTTGTGTCCTCTTGTCTTGGCTTGTCTTCTACGATTTATGTTTATGTTCAATCTGCAGTTTACTTTAATGTTGATGTGATTGCTTATCTGGAAAAGATATTGAGCTAACTGTGAAAATTGAAATAAATTGATCTAAGCATACAACATACCTAAAATTAACATGGTATCGGAGCTGAGGTGAAATCAAAGCCCAAGCAAGAGTGAAAGAGCAATCACCAAAGACAGTTGGGAAACGACAAAAGGCTCAATGGATTCCTCATCCCTCTTCAAATTCACCAAGGGTGAAGTCGAAGCAGAGAATATTATCATAATGGCGCAGTGGAAGTTATGCGAAGGAGTGTCCAAGGTAGGGACACATCACTTGATGATGATAACAATCATTCCAAGGACATCTTCAATGATCGGAGGAATGACTAGTAATGCAGGAAACGACCGACTCTTCAAAGAAAGCAAGGAACCCCAGGTATGAAGAATCAAATGTTGTTTCTGATAAGATAAAGAAGCGTTATCTTGTATTGGCCCTCTCCTTCAGATTCTGTGGGAATCTGGCTTATTGATTGTAGTGCTTCAAGGCACTTCATCGGATAGAAGGGTGATCTCTCTAATTTAGTAGAGATGGAAACAATCGTGGGATTATAATTGGCGCCGATGCCACCTATCCCAGAAAGGGTGTATGGAATGTTACCCCTCAATTGAATGAGGGTAACTCGATTCATTACAAAATCTCTTTTATGTACCTGATCACAAGAAAAATCTAGTGTCCATTTCGGAAATGGAAGTCAAAGGTTACAGGGTGGCATTCATTGATGGAAAGGTACATGTTTGAAAATAGAATTCTCAAAGATGCCTTTAGCTTTGAGTTCAGGGTTGGAAATTTGTATCAAGTTGCAGGATGGTCCACTGGGGACCATGTCCATTGACACATAACACCGGAGGTCTGTGAGTCAGATGGTGACAGGGATGCCTAAATTCAAAAAGAGAATGAAAGTACATGTCTAAGATGTACCGAAGGAAAATCTTACAAGGGGACCATTCCCCTCATGTAGCAGGTCCACAGGTTTGGAACAACCCGAGGGGTTTGAGATTCATGATTGGGAATCTCATGTGTCCAAGTGGAAGAAAGCCCTCTATGGCTTGAAGCATAACACCCCGGGCTTAGTATGAGAGGATTGATAGTTGTCTGATGAAGCTGAGATTCACTAGGAGTGAAGCTGATCCAAACCATTGCTCGAAGGTTGTGGATGATAGACCTCTCATACCAGCACCTTCTGAGGACAACCTATTTCTGACAGGTGCAAACCCTCTCATGTGCAGAAGTAAGAGGGAGTTGGATTCCGGATGTGGAATGATAAACTACAAACCCGTGACTACCTCGAGGATCTTAACTTTCAGAAGTTATATGGTAGTGATGCCGGACCTGATTGGGAAATGCCTCATTCGCGTTGATGTTCTTGGTGAACTTTCATCCAAACATATGTTTTGCAGTTAGCATGATGAGCTCATATATGGTTGAGCCTCACTAGATTGGTGCCAAGAATCTTCTGAGATATCTTTGGGCACAATCTCTCATGGATTGAGATACACTGCCGAAAATGTGAAGCTGCATGATTATACTGGAGAGACGGTGTAGAGGATCGCAAGAGCACTTCTGAGTCCTGGTGCTCTTTGGATTTTGCTTCGATATCATGGATGGGCAGAAAGCAGAAGTCAGTTGCTATAAGCACCGCTGAGACTGAATACATAGCTACGAGTATGATCTCGTGTGAAGTTGCCTGGTTGTGGAAGCTCTTTAGCGCACTGTTTGTACACATGATGGATACCACCGTAATCCTCTGTGTCAACCAGGGCGAGATTCGATCGTTGAGGAATCTCGTATTCTATGGTTGCTCCAACAAATAGACATCAGATACTACCTTATCTGGGATATGGTACGTCGATGAGCAAGGAGGCTACATCGTATTGAGACTGATGTACAGGTCGCAGACATTTTGTCAAAGCCCCGGGGAAAGGTCAAATTTGTAACTTTCCCGAACGACTTGGAGTTGTTGAGAGACCCTCTTATGAGGGTCCTGCATGTTGCATGCATTGAGCTCTGGGAGCTCTCGGGGGCTTGGGGTACTTATTGGAGCAACTAGCAACCATAGGCCGACTCACCCTCCCCTAATGGTGCGTTGTGTACAGGGTGAATGGCTCAGCCTTCCCTTGTGATACCCCGAAGCAACTTAGGGACAAGATGAATGGTTCTCCTATCGAGGCATCCTTCTCCCATGCAGTCTGGGACTCATGGGAAATACCTCTCATCTAGCCAACGAGAAGGGAAATGGAGTTAGGGACCATAGTAGTACTATCGATGGACGCATCGTTGTATCTACCGCACTCCCTATGCTAGGATGACCCCCATTGACCTAGGATCAATGTAACTAATATGGGATCAGTGTGAGTGGTTTGAGACACTCTCTTGTGATATTGATCTGGGATCAATAAAACTGACTTTGGGTCAGTAAAGAATGGCATGAGACATTCTCAATCAATTCTTCTTCTTCATGGTTCAGCAGAGCAAAGGTCAGTAGAGCAGAGCAGAGTTTAACAAAGCAGAGTAGAGTGTTGAATTGTGGTAGCATCGAATGTGCTCTAGCCATGAAATTTGGTGGAGAGGTTGGGACATATGAGATCTCCAATACCCAGAAAGGGTTTGCGCAGATTCTAAATAGTTTAGGAGATATTAAAATAATTAATATTTTTAATGGAGTCGCTAAGTCTAAACTTAGGGAAATTAAATATTAATGTGGATTAATATAAAACAATGTTAGAATGGTCCAAAAGACATGGATCAAGCCAAATCTAATCTTAGTCGTTGATTAGGGACTTAATCTCGGCAGTTGATATGTCAATGAGAAAAGTATAAGAGGAGGCTTGAGAGTCACTTGGAGAGTACACCAGATAATCAGTCATTCTATTCTCGAGAGCAGGGTTTGCTAAGAGAGATAGAATCAGTGATCAGACATGCAACTGAGGGGTAGTGAGTACAAAGAGACAGAGAAGCAGAGATAGTGTCAGGAGATCAACGCAGGAGCCAGAGAGAGTGATGCAGTAGCAGCCAAGGCTCACACAAGGGCCATGCAGAGGCAGCCAGGAGTTGCGCAGTGCTTTAGAGAGGCCAACGTAGCTGACGCAGAGGGCCAAAAGGCTGACACAAGGCCTCCTGAGGCTAACACAGGCCTATTCAGGGTGACGCATGGCCAGCACTGGGCAGAGAGAGGCTGACGTTGGGGTTTCTGGGGCAGACTGTAGCTGAGGAGCTGCCAAAGGGTTTATCCAGGGTTTCAGCCAAGACATCTATCTCAGACTGAGAGGTAGTACTGCCAAGGGCATTCTCTGTTGAGTAAGCCGGACTTGCCAGTTTGTACTCTAAAATTGCTCAATAATAAAACCCTCAAATCGTTGCACCGGTTTTCCTGCATTGGGCTTTTTCGGGGACATTGGTCCAAAAATAACACTGTCATTTTGTGTGCTTGTATCTGTTTCCTTCAGTTGATGATTTGTAATATGTTGAGCATGCACTAGTGTTTATTTTCAATATTCACATTGTAAATAACTTGTTAAGTAACAGAACAAGTAGGTAGGAATAAATCAGTAAAGTGCACGCAGGGTTTCTAACTGCTAGACTTAGAAACTTAAACATGGTATCAGAGCATGGTTGCAGATCACAGGAGAATTGAGGACATCATCCGAGCGGAGCAATAGCAGCAAAAAAACAATTGTCCCGAGTGACAGAAGTTGTTCCTAGGAGAGCAGCAACAAGGGAAGGGTGTTGCAGTGCCTACGTCATCAAGGGTGAGCCAGGAAGAGGCAACGCAAAGACCAAGGGAGGCAAAGGGAGGCTCATACAGAGCCACGCAAAGGGCCACAGGGCTGTGACGCAATTAACCGAGGAGTCCGAGTTGTTGATGTTGAGATTGCGCAGAGCCTAGGAGCTCTCACCTTCAGGTTGCTAAGGTTTAGGAGCCTGTGGGAAAGTTGCAGAGTGGAGCTGGTGGGGTACTGTAGTCAGAATAGTACCTGACAGGGCAAGGCCAAGGAGGAGGGAGTTGCTACCGAGGGTTTCTAGCCGAGAAATCTGAATCAGTGCTGCGGTTGCACAGACGATCAAAGTAGGGGGCATCTCGACATTGGCAAAAGGATTTCCTGGAGGGAAATCGAGACTTAGAGGGAGTCACATCGAGAACTTCTAGGAGGGAAGTAGAAGAGCAGCATGGCACTACACGGAGTAAGAGACTAGGACAGACTGGATGGAGCCTCAAACTTCGCAGTCTGGAAGGCCAAAATCTTATCCGTACTTGACAAAAATCGTGTCAAGCACATCGCCTTGAGGACGATAGCTATCCCAGTTGACCCAGCTGATAACGACAAGTATGAGGAGGCAATGGCGAGGGCCAAGAGCATCATGCTTGATGGGGTCAAGGACCATGTAGTACCACACATTGCCGAGAAGGAAACAACAAATGAGATGTGGGAGGCCCTAAAGAAATTGTACCAACATACTTTTGTGCAAAGAAGGATGTTACTAGAAAATCAGATGAGGTCATATCAAATGAAGGGAGAACCAGTCGACACATTCCTCGGAGCACTGAATGAGATCCGAGATCAGTTGACTTCCATAGGAGCCACGAAGGACGAGGAATTGATAGTGAGGACAGCCCTGAATGCAGTCTCAAAAGACTGGGAGGTATTTGTCCAAAGTATACTAGGCAGAGGGACCCTTCCACCTTGGGAGGAGATGTGGGCGGCTCTTCACCAAGAAGAGATCAGACGGCAGACCAAGGCGGGAAGCAATAGTAAGGGGATCAAAGTCAAAAAGGAGGAGGAGGAAGATGTTGCCCTAGCATCTGAGGAAAGCAAGAAAAACGAAAGAAGAAGGATCTCTCCAAGATCAAGTGCTTCCACTGTGGGGAGTTGGGTCATTATGCGACCCAGTGTCCAAGGAAGAAGAGTAAGGGAGAGTCTTTCGAGACTAAGGGAGTGCCAGCAAGGGCCGAGAAGGAAGTGGAGACAGACGATGACTGTGCCATGAGTGCACACGTACCACTTGAGCGAAAGTGGGGAGACATCGAGTTGTAGTCAGACGAACCACAAGCAATGAGGGGCAGGATCCTCAAGGTACCCAACCTCTTGGATTAGACCTTGCTACGGGAGCCCCAAAGAGGAGTAGCAGGACTGGCTGATGTGGGTAGAGATGGATGCGGATCGAGCAGCAGAGAGAGCTACAGTGCAGGATTCCCAAGACAGCGCGAGGCTAGCAAGTTGCAACAATGCGAGAGGCACGGGATGGTTGCACCAGTGCAGGATGGCACAGAGAGGTATGGAACGGTGCGAGATGCGGGGAGTTGTTGCAGCAGCGCAGAGGTCAGAGAGGGAGCACTTGTCAGCGGCAGAGGGAGCTTTAGCATCAACGAGTGTCTCTAGCCCAACAGAGAGGTCAAATTTGGGAGATCAGTTACTTCTCAGTAACTGAGTTGCAGTGCAGCAGAGGGCAACACGATGGAGCATGATGAGAAGAGTTGCAGTGCAGATGCAGTGTTGGGAGAAAGAACCAGCAGTAGCACGAATGCAGAGGGAGTTGCAGTATGGATGCAGCAGTGGCAGTGGCACAGCCATGGGTAGCAATACAGGATACAGCAGTGCAGAGGATGGTGGGCAGCAGGCCTAGCATCAGCACAGGGACCGATTCTGGATGATCAGAGTAATACTCAGTGAGGAGTAATTTACTAGAGCATAATCCTCACTAAGAGGGAGCGTTGATTTGTGGTAGCATCGAATGTGCTCTAGCCACGAAATTTGGTGGAGAGGTTTGGGCACATGAGATCTCCAATACCCAGAAAGGGTTTGGGCGGATTCTAAACAGTTTAGGAGATATTAAAATAATTAATATTTTTAATGGAGTCCCTAAGTCTAAACTTAGGGAAATTAAAATATTAATGTGGATTAATATAAAACTATGTTAGAATGGTCCAAAAAACATGGATCAAGCCAGATCTAATCTTAGTCATTCATTAGGGACTTAATCTCGACCTTTGATATGTCAAAGAGAAAAGTATAAGAGGAGGCTTGAAGGTCACTTGAAGAGTACACCAAATGATCAGTCATTCTATTCTCTAGAGCGGGGTTTGTTAAGAGAGATAGAATCAGTGATCAGAGTTGCACCTCAGGGGCAGTGAGCACAGAGAGGCGGAGATAGTGTTCGTAGATCAGCGTAGGAGCCAGAGAGAGTGACGTAGTAGCAGCCAAGGCTCACGCAAGACCACGCAGAGGCAGCCAGGAGTTGTGCAGTGCTTCGGAGAGGCCAGTGTAGCTGAAGCAAGGCCTCCTGCGGCTAACACAGGCCTCAGGGTGACGCAGGGCCAGCACTGGGCAGAGAGAAGCTAACGCAATCCAGAGAGGCTGACGCTGGGGTTTCTGGGGCAGATTGGACCTGAGGAGCTGTTGGAGGGTTTATCCGGAGTTTCAGCCAGGGCATCTGTCTCAGACTGAGAGGTACTACTACCAAGGGCATTCTCTGTTGGGTAAGCCGGATTTGGCACCCAGGTTGTACTCTGAAATTGCTTAATAAGAAAACCCTCAGATAGTTGCATCGGTTTTCCCGCATTAGTTTTTTCCGGGGACGTTGGTCCAAAAATAACGGTGTCACTTCGTGTGCTTCTATCTGTTTCCTTCAGTTGATGATCTGTAATATGTTGAGCATGCACTAGTGCTTATTTTCAGTATTTACATTGTACATAACTTGTTAAGTAACGTAACAAGTAGGTAGGAATAAATCAGTAAAGTGCATGGAGGGTTTCTAACTAGTAGACTTAGAAACTTCAATACAAAGCAGAGCATAGCTCAGCAGAAGAAAGCAAACCAAAGCTCAGCAGAGCAGTGCAGGGCACTGATGGCAGAGATATTACAGTCAGATATATGGATCAGCCGATGGAGTTCTCCCTAGTTGAGAGGGAGTGTTAAAATTGGCAACTAGGGCCAAACTCCATGTGGGTCATCTTATTTATGGCAACTGATATTTTTCTTGGATCCCTCTCATCGAGAGGTGTAGGATTGATCTAATGATCATTCGATTCCGATAAGTATTCATGGAGTTCTGAATTTATTTGTGTTATAAGACAATTCGTCAAGGTCGGCCAGCAACCAAATAAACCCCTAGGAGATGACTTGAGAGTCATTTCTCACACACTTCTATCTTGATTTCTCTCCACTTGTTTTGAGTTTTAGTGGAAGAGAAATCTAGGAGTGGAAGCCCTAGACGTTGGAGGAGAAGAGGTTGCCTAAGACGCATATGGAAGGCAACCCTAGACGTTGGAGGAGAAGAGGTTGCCCTAGACGCAGATGGAAGGCTGCCCTAACGTAGACCTAAAGACTACCCTAAACGCTGGTCTAATCCAGCCCTAAACGTTGATCTAATTCAGCCCTAACGCAGTCAAGTTTATGGGCCGCAGTGAGGGTTTGTTGCAAGTGACAGTGTGGTAAGTAAGGGTTGTTCCAAGTGCATAATGTTGGGCAGATTAGGCCGAGGAACAGCTGTGTGGACAGCGGAGTCATAGCTGCAGTATAAGGGGTCAAAGGAATAGCATGGAGGATGCCCTAGACAACGTGAAGGGGCTGTAGGGACAGCGTGGCCTTAGCCGCAGTCAAACAAAGCCTAAAAGGACAACGTAAGGAGACAGCGTGGCCATAGCCGCAGTCAAACAAAGCCTAAACGGACAACATAAGGAGACAGCGTGGAGGGCTATGATAGGAGCACATGATGTAGGTGACAGCGGATCTATTAAGGGCTAGTGTAGGATTGTTTCTAGAGTAGAAAAGGCAGCAGCCAAGCCGAGGAGAATAGGAGGAATACGCTACAGTTTGTGGATTGATCGTTGGGTGTGTAAGGGTTGCCAAATACCCTAACCAGTCACCATATAAGCAGCAGTGAGGGCAGCATTGGAACAGCATTGTTGTGGACAGCAGTGCTAGTAAATGTAACAACTAGGAGCTTGTTGTTGCTAACATGCATGGGACAGCAAGGTGACATAGTGCTACTAACATGCATGGGACAGTAAGGTGACATAGTGCTACTAAGACATATGGGACAGCAGCAAGGTATGGCAAGGCAAAGTGGTATAGCAGTTGTGACATGGCAGAAGGCACATGGTACAGCAGCAAGCATGGATAGCGTGGTTATCATGGACAGCATGGACAGCAGTGGCAAGCATGGTGCTGCAAGCACATGAGACATGCAGTTTGACAACATGGTTCAACCATGGCACATGGGACAGCAATGCAACATTAGGTGCAACAGTCATGAGGTCCAGCATTGTGATGATGGGTGCAGCATGGTGCGGCACAGCGATGTGCAACATGATGACGAGATGCAGCATGATGATAGGTGAAAGAGTCACCTTGGAGAATCCATTGAAGCAGCATGACTTCAACTAATCTCATGTATCATCTTCTTAGAGATAATCTATGCTCTTATCTAGATAAGTCAAAGTGTTGACTTCTATTGTAAATGTACTATCTCTCTCTCTCTCTCTCTTTGTTGAACTATTGAAGAACATATAAGAAGAATTGATCAAGAGTTTCCCCACATTGGGGTTTGTTCCTGGCTAGCGCCACAGCTAACTGTGAAAATTGAAATAAATTGCTTTAAGCATAGAACATACCTAAAATTAACAAAATTAGAATTACATGTCATTATGAAGACCAAACCTAGTTACACTTTTCAACATAGACCCTACCACAACATTTGTGCAATGGATTCAAAAGTTATTGAAGTTTGTGGTTTGATAAAGGATCTTCAAGTCCACTTGGTTGTACAACCTGATACTATGATCACCATGGATATCGTGGCGATTGATGTGCCTGATCCATGGGGGATGTTATTATCTAGAAAGTGGGAGATGATATAGGGTGTAGTTTGCAAATGGATTTGAGTTATGTTACCATCCCCAATAGTGAGGGCATCATGGTTTGATTGGATAGGGAGTTGAAGAGAAAGTATCAGGTTGACAATCCCAAGGAGCCTCATAATGAAATTGTGTATGAATCGGATAACTTGGGAAACTATGCTATCTTGGCTAATTCTTTTCCTCCTTTGGTTAAGGAGGTGGATTGTAAGAAAGATAGAATTTGGCACATGAATTTTGATGGTGCCCATTCTATGGTAAGGGTGTTGGAATTGTCCTTATCTCCCCTCTTGGTCACATATTCAAGTTTGCCTATAGATTGGAATTTGATGCAACCAACAATGTAGCAAAGTATAAGGCTTTATTGTTGGGTCTTGAGTTGTATAAAGACTTGAGGATTAAGTTGCTTAGTATCAAGGGGGATTCTAATCTAGTCATTCTTCGAACTAAGAATCAATTTGCATGCAAGAATGATAGATTAAAGAAGTATCGAAATGTTGTTTGGGATAATATGGAATATTTTGATGCATTAGATGTCCAAGCAATTCCTAGAGCAGGAAATAAACAAGCTGATGAGTTGGTTGTTGTTGCATCTACATTACAACTTGGAGAGAACTTGATGGATGATAAAATTAAGATGGAGATTCTCTTTAGCCCATCGGTTCCTGATAACCTTGAGCATTGGCAAGTCTTTAATGATGAAAGCCAAGTGGTTCATTTTTTAAATAACATGGAGGAATTTTCTGAATTTAATGTTGGCTACAAAGAGGAAGGATGTGATTATGAGGAGTGTAATGTGGTGACAAATCCCACTCCTAAGGAACGTATAGCCTTGGAGCAAATGTTTGACAGACATGATGCTTCAAAGAGAAAAGATGATAAGCAAATTGACCCAGGGGACTTCAATGAAGTGAATATTGGTACCCCTCATGATTCAAAGATTATTAAAATAGGGAAGGGTACCAATGAGCAAGAAAGGAAGAATTTGATAAATTTACTTCATGAATATAGAGAAGTTTTGGCTTTTTCATATGATGAGTTGAAAGGTTATAGGGAAGATGTTATGGAACATACTATCCCTCTTAAAGATGAAAATGTCAAACCCTTTAAGCAGAAACTTAGGCAAATCAATCATAAGTTAGCCCCCTTGGTGCAAAAGGAATTGCAAAAGATGCTTCAAACTAGTATTATAGTTCACACTAGGCATTCCAGATGGTGTTCAAACTTGATTATTGTAAGGAAGAAGAATGGATCAATATGGAAACATTATTGCATAGAGTAACAGGATCTGGAATGATATCTTTATTAGATGGATTTTCAGGATATAGCCAAGTTTGAAGGAGGATAGACATAAGACAACATTCACCACACCATGGGGTACTTTTGAATATTTGAGGATGCCTTTTGGATTAACAAATATTGGAGCAACTTTTCAAAGGGCTATGGACTATACCTTTAAAGGCCTAATTGGGAAATTTAATAAGATCTATCAAGATGATTTAGTTGTTTTTTATAAAAATGGAATTTCCCATATAGGCCACCAAAGGCAAGTTTTTGATAGGTGTAGAGAGTATGGGATATCCTTAAATCCTACTAAATCTATTTTTGGAGTGACTGAAGGGAAGTTGCTTGGTCACATCATTTCAAAGGATGGGATCAAGATTGACCCTGAAAGGGTTGAGACTATTTAGAAGATTCTTTTGCCTCATAATATTAGAACCCTTCAATCCTTCTTAGGAAAGATCAATTTCCTTAGAAGGTTCATTCCAAATTATGTTAAGATTGCTAAACCCATCCAAACCCTTTTAAAGAATGATGTTAAGTTTGTTTGGGGAAATGAAGGTAGAAAAGGTTTTTAGGAAATAAAGGATTCTATTTTCAAAGCACATGTTCTAGTGAGCCCTTACTATTCAAAGGAGTTCTTGATTTTCTCTTTTGCATCAAAAGATACTATTGTTGGGGTGTTGCTTCAAAACAATAATGAAGGGCATGAGCAGCCTATTGTTTTTATGAGTAGGTCCCTTCAAGGGTTTGAATTGAAGTATAACACCATGGAGAAACAAGCATATGCCTTAGTCAAGTCTCTTAAGAGATTCAGAGTTTATGTGGGGTATTCTAGGATAACTGCATTTGTCCCCCACTCTGTTGTAAAGGATATTTTAATTCAAGTTGATTGCTTGGGAACTCGAGCTAGGTGGGTCTCGAAAATTCAAGAGTATTATTTGGATATTAGACCTACCAAGCTTGTGAAAGGCCAAGGATTGGCCAAAATCTTGACTAAGGGGAATGGAAAAGCGATAGGAATGATTTGTCATAATGATTTGGAATTCATTTTATCAGAACTTCAAATATTGAGTCAACTTGAATAGTATAAAGACATTATTTATTATTTGCAAAATTTGTCATATCCTAACCATTTAGTTGGCCATAAAAGAAGAGCATTACGGCTTAGAGAAACTAAGTATTGCATTATGAAAAATGGTCTGGGTTGGAGAAATCCGGAGGGGGTAATACTAAGGTGTGTTGATGAGGTTGAAGCAAAAAAACTTCTATCTGAGTTTCATTCAGGATTTTGTGGAGGACATTATGTTGCTAAGACTACTACCACAAAATCTTGAGAGTTGGTTATTTTTGGCCTTGTATTTTTGTTGATGTGCACAAGTATGTTAGAGGTTGCCAAGCTTGTCAAATATTCACTGGAAAATATAAGTTAGCTTCTTTGCCTCTTCACCCTGTGGTCGTGGAAGCTCAATTTCAACATTGGGGCTAGATTTTATAGGGAAATTTAATGAAAATTTGAGTAATGCCTACTCAAGGATTATAACCGCCACTAATTATTTCACTAAATGGGTCGAAGTCATCCCTACAAAACACGCCACAGACAAAGTAGTGATAGATTTTCTTAAAGATAAGATTATCACTCGTTTTGGTGTCCTCGCCAAGATTACTACCGACAATGCCAAGGCTTTTAGCTCTGGTGAATTCTCATCGTTTTGCTTTAAGTATGGCATTGTTTTATCCCATTCATCTAACTACTATCCCCAAGGTAATGGCTTAGCAGAGTTTAGTAATAAGAATTTGATAACCATAATCAAGAAGATAGTAGAAGATAACAAACAAGCATGGGATAGTAAAATTAAATATGCTTTATGGGTTGATAGGATTACAAAGAAGAGTTCTACTAGGAAGAGTCCCTTTGAGTTAGTTTATGGCTTGGATGTTACCCTTCATGTGCATTTGAGGCTACCCGCTTACCAATTGCTACAAAGTTTAAGATCTAGTAAAGATGTTGTGCAATGTAGGATTGACCAAATTGTAGAATTGGATGAAACCAGAAGAAGAGCCTTTGAGCATTGTTGTAAAAATCAATCTAAGATAAAAAGAAATTTTGACAAATCATCTAGGAATAGAATATTTTCTAACAATGATATGGTTTTTCTATGGGATTGCAGGAATGAAAAGCTAGGTAATCATGGTAAGTTTGACAGTTTATGGCTAGGACCATACATTATCAGAGAAGCAGTTGGATGAAATTCCTACCATTTGAGCACTTTGGACAGAGAACCACTCGAGTTACTTGTGAACAGCCAACTGCTCAAATTGTTTTACAAAGAGAATATCTAATGCCATGGGGCATCGTTTTGTATCATATTTCTAACCTTATCCCTTGTCATTTTATTTCATGAAAAAATTGTCATTTATGCTTTTAGAATAAATTTTCATTTCTTCATTTCTGTACTTGGTGATATTTTTGAATGGATGCTGCTGATATATGTCTTTTGTTGGTGGATGTAGATTTCAAGTTCTTGCACACTATCACTTCGTATCTACATTGCATCCCCATATGGAGCCAAATCTTGACCACTGGAGTGGCACCTGATGATTATATAAAGACTCCATGCCCGAGGATGATCCAAAGGACACTTGTACCACCAGATATCATCAATCAACAAAGTTTTTAAACTCTACTTCTATTTCTCATCATATTTTTTTGTACCCAGATTCCACACCCTGTGGGGAATCGTAATAAGTGATACTAGTAATGATGAATGTTAAGTATGTAAAAAGCCTAGGATGTTAAGACTCGATCAACAAACAAGTACACCTTGGAATGTTCTTTTATCTAGTTAATTATCCCTTTTTTTCAAAAGGCAGATAATTTTCTAGGTTTTTTCACTCACTTTTTACCCCAAGATCGTGGTCACGGATTGAAGCTTGAGCCCCTAACACATCTTAGTGTATAGAGTCTATGTATATATTACCATACTAGATCACACATAAAATTTCATGGAATGTGGTTAGGTCTACGTAGTCATTTTTTAATTTTTTAGATTTTTCGCACAGTGGAAATTACAAATTAAATTGTAATAAGTGTAGTCTACAGAAATTGTATGGGGTATGAGTAATAAAGATTACACCTTGCACCCTCAACTTTCTACTATGACACACTTTGAGGGATTAATAATATGTTCTGAACCCTCAAAACCCACATTTCCTAAGTTTAGTAGAAATTATGGCATTTAGTTACGCTATAATTAAATAAAATAAAGAGAAATAAATTACTCCATGTGACAGAATGACGTGGAAATGACTTGGAAATTATCCTAAGTCAAAGAGTTGAGTCAATGGACATGTGGAGGATGACTGAGCACACTGCAACATAAATCCGTCATTATTTCACAAAATCGAATTTCCCAGAGATAAAACAGCATGCGGAAATCCAATTTATTAGAGGAGCTCATGCATTGATGGAATATTCTATGGATTATTTGGACTGAGGATTTTGTGGGGATTTCTCTCATTGTCAGCTCAAGTGCACCTACACTTAGTGCTTCACTTTAGAGGATTACGAGTTTCACTTGGACGAGATCACGCAGTTCCTGGGATTTGCGCAAAGCATCATTGGGAACATCATCTGAGGAGACAAAACTTGGGTCAAGTTTGATTGGTTTGACTAGAGTTATCTCATTGCTTTGGTTCACTCATGGATATGTTTACTATGCCATATAGACAATTCGATTTTACTTGGGTGCCACATGAGGAATTCGATTTTACTTGGTGCCTCTATCATCTCCACTTGGAATTCGACTTGCTCTTTCTTGGGATTTGCTCCAAGTTCAGTTCTCACATGCATTCTTCCTTGGGATTTGCTCCCAACTCTCTAAATAATGAGGCTATAGGCCCTCATATTGTATCATGTTATGAGCTATTGGGCTTGAGGAGACTCTGCCTATTTGTACTTACATGTTTTTAATATAATCAATACTTTGGGGATATATGGCATATGTTCTCTTAGCGTTGTGAGGTGACTTCTTTTCATGCTATTGCTTTTATGTTCATTCCATTTTGCAAATTGAATGAATATTAGATTGTATTTTTCCATTCTATTTGGATTGGTGTGTGCAAGCTATCTTGCACACCCATTGATTTAGAGATATATTCTAAGAATAGGTTTTCCAACTCATTTTAGGAGAAATGTTTGGTTATCTTGTTTATTGTATTTATCTAATCCAAGTATGAACTAATATCTCTTTCAAGTGTGTAGGAAGATTTTCGTTTTGTGTGCAGGAATCCACTCGGAAGTGGGGGGAAATTGTCACAAGATCAACCAACTCCTGAAGCCATAGCGATCCAAGACTGAACCATCTTACACTTCAAAGTCTTCCATCCAACGAAGCAAGAGGGATTTTCTCTGTTCTATAGTTACTTGATCGTCATTTAAATACTTCTTTTATTTTAGCTTTTCAAAGTTATATTTGCTACTCAAGAACGATCATCAAAACTAGGCAAGTATGGGAGTTTACTCCCAATAATTGAACTAGTATTTTTGTACATTAAATTTGTATTCTAATTTGTTTGTTTTGATTAACTTTTGGTTTTCATTTTGCATCCCATGAGCTTCAAGCATTGGACAACAAAGAGCTTTGAGGAGAGACATTGAGAAAATACTTACTTGTGTGCATGTAGGACCCCTTCATCCATTTCAAGGATCGAATTTTCAAGGGAAGCCATGAACACTCAAGGGAGGTCATAAGCATTTCAAGGGAAGGAGCAAGTTCACTTAGGCCATGAGCCTAATTAAGCTTTGCAACTATTTTTTGGAGGGCCTTTTGAGCCTTGTAGTTTTTTGTATATTTTTGAGAGAGATTCTAATCTTGTTAAATTTCTGCACTTTGCAAACATCTCTCTCATATTGTGGCCAACCCTTTGTAGGCATTTTAACCCATACAAGCACTAATAAAACAAAATTAATGTTCCCATGGCTCAGTTGAGGAGGAAATTCTTATGGTTTGACTGATTTTTTACTTCTATTTTTCTTAGCTTCTAAACACCTAACTTCATGCTTAAGAATTAACTCATTCCAATCCGCATGCAATCTTTCATAATTTTAAATCTCTCACATGCATAAGCTTCAACTTGTAAATCTTGAGTAAATTTTATCATATGTGCAAACATCAATATCGTGGATTTTGATTATTCCATCAAATACATGCTTCACTTGTTTGATTATACACATTGGTAATTTAAAGTAATTCTATTGGAACAATTGTAGCCTTAAAACAATCTACTTCATTTACTTATTTTCCATGAAAGTAAATATGAGTTCATTTACATGTTAAATTCTCAAAGTTTTACAAGCTATCTCATTTTCCACTGATGAAGCATTTGTATATAAGTATATTTTAATTGGGGAATTAACACAATTTTCATTCTCATCTAGGCATTTTAGTATAGGAAGGCCCCAGGCCTCATTAAAATTTTACCTCCAACATAAGTTGGTTGAAGTAGACATCTTAGGGACCCTTTATTCCTCTACTGACTCCTCACTGTGAAATCCATATCATTGGGCGAGGGTGAGATATGGGGATTTAAGAGTTAAATTGCAATCTTGATTTAGAACTAACTAATAAAATTAACCAAGAGCACTTTCCATCACATTTCTTTCACTTGTCTCTTAATGTTTTGAGTTGTTGTATTGCAAAGTTTATTTTCAAGAAACATTTCAAAGCAAGTATTGTGATCCTTTCAAATTGGGAATTGTGTTTTCATTTTATGTTCAAGTCTAATTTCATATTAACATCTTGATTTAGCATTTAGCATCTCTTAATTTACTTTTTCCAAAGCAAATTTTCTAATTGTCGAGTTTTTTTGGCAAGATATGTCCTGATTCATGAATTGATTTTATATCTTATAAATATCTTGTGCTAACATCTTTTGTTTCCATTTCAAGATTGTTTTGCTTACATTATTGGAAGCATTCTACTTTTGCTTTGAGCAAATGTATCTTTCATTCATGTTGAGCAATTTATTTTAAGGCACTGGTTTTATGGTTTTAGCATGTTAATGATTTTTATTGCTCATATCATATTTTGTTCATAATTCTTAAAAATAATCCACTTTCGCTTTAGCATTCCTCCTAGAACTTCACATTTCTCTCAACTTAACTTTTCACTAGGGACCACCCCCCTTAGCTAACCTAAGAGATAGCTTAAACGGGGAGAGTAAGGATTTAGTGTGACAGCCCCTTCTCTAAGTTCCCTGCCACCAACCATACCTTGTGAGGTCGAAGGCTTTTCTCACTAACCTGTAGGTAGGTGTAGGCAATAAGAGCAACAAAAGGAATCTTTGGTCATTGGGTAGTCACCCCTACTTTATTGAAGTTTTATGGAAGAATTATATTACCATTGGAGATCATTTATGTTCATGCATTACATAGCTAAATGCCCATTGTTTGATGAATAAGATGAATGTGCACTGTTGTGTATAACCTTTTCTTATTTGATGGTAATCCTAGCTAAAATAGAAACCCTAGGGCAAAAAAATTACCTTATGTAGTGATCTAAGGCAATTTTGCTCTTAAGGTTTCTTAAGGAACTATGGTTTCCATCATAATTATTTCCCTTATTCAAACATGAAATAGGTAGTAACAGTGTAATTGACCAACATTACAGTTCTAATAATCTTGATTGATCATTCATCAATAACAAATATAGTATAATATCTCGTACCTTATCCAGAGATTCAAAAGTCCAACATGAATTCAACTTAATAGTATTGTTTGCCACTTAATTATGAATCTCTGGTTTAGGGTTTCCACTGAAATTTCTTTGTTCATTCAATGACAGATCCAACAATTCCTTTAATAACACAGTATTAGAAGGGATTCTCGTTAATTAGCAATGCTCAGTCATCAACCCCCATAACATTGCTCATTCACCCACAATGTCATTGTTTGACTAGAGACAAGGAATCCACAAAAAACTAACCAGTAATTAGCTATACATCTATATATCATTGGCCTACTCCTGTCTATGGACAACTAATATTCTGAATGAAATACCCTCAAATTCGAGTCTGTCACAGAAAGGCTAATGCTGAGATTAAGGACCTGTGAACTCTGAAAATTCCTATAACCTGGGAATCCCTAGTGCAGCAACTAATAATGTTTCTCCTACATGTTAGATTTACATGAATTAAGTTATTTGCAATTTCCTATGGCAAACATTGAAATACATACATTGCAGCTTACACCATTCAAATAATATGCCGAAGAAACCAAACAATAGAGAAAGATACAACAGAAACGACTGTTATTTTTTTACAAGCGTCCTCGAAAAAACCCAATGCGGGAAAACCGATGTAGCAAATCTGAGAGTTTTTATTATTAAGCTGAAGTTATTTCTGAATACAACTTCCGGATGCCTTGCTAGCAATGCAGTATAGAGAATATCACTCAACAGAAGAAATTAGTGAGATTACCTCACTCTACACTGCAAGTTCCGGTTAATCCGGAAGTTGAACCAACGAGTTTCCCAGCTACTTCTGTGTTGCCCCAGCGTGGTCTTGCATCAACCTCTAAGGCCCTACATCACCTCAATTGGGAATCGATTTTCCCTCTGGAGCTAATTCCAGTCGTCCAGCAAATTTCGGACTTTTGCATAGCAGGCTCTGCATTGCTCTGCGTGAGCCCTTCCTGGCTCTGTGTCACCCTTTCTAGCCTCTGCAATGCCTCCTCTGTGTGTCTCTATGCCTCTCTGCTGAGTATTCTTGGCTCCAAAGAAGATCCTCCAACGAAAACTCCCTTTGCCCCTCTCTGCGTGATCACTACAAATCATTGTGTTGCCTCTAGCTTCAGTGATTCAATCTGACTGATCAACTCTCTGTGTCTTCTAAATGACCCTCAAGCCTCCTTAAATAATCTTCTCGTTGACATTCAACGGCCCAGATTAGAAGCTAATCAATGGCTAAGATCATTTCTGCTTGATCCTCGTCTTCTCTAGAAGTTACGCCCAAAGTTAGATTAATACCCATTAATTATTTTAATTTCCTAACTTTAGACTTAGGGACCCATTAAAAATAATTAATTATTTTAATAAAACCGTCTCCGGGTAGAATTTCCCAAAACGCTTTCTGTGTTCCTTGGAATACATGTGCCCATGCCTCCCTGCAAAATTTGAGACTTAGAGCACATTTGATGCTACCAGAAATCAACACTCCCTTTTAGCGAGGAATGTGCTCTAGCAATGCCACTGTTGCTTCCATCAAGTTTACACTTGACCAAGTCTCTCCTCAGCTCCTCTTGCTTAAGAGTTGCCCACATCTCATCCCATTTTGGCAAAGTCACCCTGCCCAGGATTCTCTGCACAAAGACTTTCCACTCATCTGAGACAAAATTGAGAGTCAGTTTAACCAACTCGAACCCTTGAGGTGTAAACCCCACAGCTGCTACTTTGTCTCGGGTCTCCTAAAGCTTTGTGAGGAACAAATCTATGCGCTCCTCCTTCTGCATCTGTGCAGATCTGAATTTCTGCTCTAAGTACATCTTCTGCTACTCGGAAGATCCTTGATACAACGTTTCCAAGGCATCCCACATCTCCTTTGTAGTCCCTCTATTAGCGATGTGACAGACTACATGATCCTTTACTCCATCCAAGATCATCCTCTTGGCCTTCGCCATTTCTGCTCTGTACTTCTTCAGCAGATCTTGATCTACAGGCACAGCCACCATGCTGTCGACATAGGACTTGAGAGAATGCTCATCTAGAAGTAAAGAGATCCTTGCCTTCCAGATGACGTAGTTGGATGCCCCATCCAACTTTTCATGATCCCTTAGACCACTAGTTGCCATCTCTGCCACGAAAATGTCGAACTGCTCCTCTCTGCTCTTATTGTTGCTTGCTCAGCCAATAAGAAAACAGACTTCTTGGTGGGAAGTCTACTGAGGAAAAATTCCCTCACTATGCTTCTCTTCTCTCTTCTGACGTCTTTCTGCCCAGCAAAACGGCCTGCAGAAAAACTGCGTCCCACCAGCTCTTCCTCACACTAAGGCTCAGCACTGCTCCCTCTGCCACGGCAAAATTTCGATCTCGAACCCTTCCTCTCTGTTAACTCACCCAAAGAGAGACTGCCTCAAAAATTTAGCCCTCCTGGGTTGGACTGCGCAAACCCCTCTAGGGATTCGAACTACTGCCTCCTGCAGCTATTTCGATCTCCTTTTCTGCTCAGTGTTGGGTTTTTTGCCACTGTTCTTCTTGCTTCACCTGCACTCCTCTGATACCATGTGAAAATTCCTATAACCCGAGAATCCCCACTACAGCAACTGATGATATTTCTCCTACTTGTTAGATTTACATGTACAAGTTATTTGCAGTTTCCTACGACAAACATCAAAATACATACACTGCAGCCTACACCATTTAATTAATGTGCTGAAACAAGAAACTGAACAATAGAGAAAGATACAACACAAATGACATATATTTTTGGACAAATGTCCCCGGAAAAACCCAATGCGGAAAAATCGATGCAGTAGATCTGAGAGTTTTTATTATTAAGCTGAAGTTATTTCTGAATACAACCTTTGGATGCCTTGCGGGCAGTCCAGTACAGAGATTATCACTCGACAGAAGAAATTAGTGAGATCACCTCACTCTACACTGCAAGTCTCGACTTATTCGGCAGTTAAACCAACGAGTTCCTCGGCTACTTCTGCGCTGCCCCTACGTAGGTCTGCGTCACCTTTGTTGGGAATCAATTTTCCCTCTGGAGCTAATTCCAGCCCCCCCGACTCGGAATATCCATCCCTCCAGCAAATTTCGGACTTTTGCGTAGGAGGTTTTGCGTTGCTCTGCGTGAGCCCTTCCTGGCTCTACGTCGCCCTCTCTGGCATTGCGCTCCATCCTCTGTGTGTCCCTCTACCTCTCTACTGAGTATTCTTGGCTTTGGAAAATATCCTCCAGCCAAAACTCCCTCTGCCCCTCTCTGTGTGATCACTACAAATCACTGTGCTACCTCTAGCTTCAGCAATTCGATCTCATTGATCAACTCTCTATGAGTCTTCCAAATGACCCTCAAGCCTCCTTAAATAATCTTCTCGTTGACATTCAACGGCCCATATTAGAAGCTAATCAATGGCTAAGATCATTTATGCTTGATCCTTGTCTTCTTCTAGAAGTTACACCCATAGATCAATACCATTAATTATTTTAATTTCCTAAGTTAAGACTTAGGGACCCATTAAAAATAATTAATTGTTTTAATAAAACTGTATTCGTGTGGAATTCCCAAAACGCTTTCTGGATCCTTTGGAATACATGTGCCCAAGCCTCCCTGCAAAATTTGAGACTTAGAGCACATCCGATGCTACCAGAAATCAACATGAACTCCCTCTGTAACCACTCTCGCACCTGCCTCAAGACCTTGACCAAACAAGTTCCGGACAAATTGTATCTATTGGAAGGATTCAGTTATGTTTTCAAACGTTTCGGACTGTTCTAGATTCAAAAGTATCTTCGCATCCCATAAATCTCGGACCACAAAGAGATTCGATGGTCTTCCTTGGACCTCATCCTGTTGCCACAGAATGTTCCGACCTTGTCACTCGATCACAGGAGAGACTCAGGTTTGACTACCTCAAATGACCTCGAAGTATCTCAAGCTTCTATCTATAATATAGGAAGTTTTGGATACCTCAAGATGGACCACAAATCTGCCATAGGATAATTTCGTCGAGCTTCAGAATAGGTTTATTTTGCTTCACTTCAGATCCTTCCACCAATCTATCTTGTTGTTCCCTATGTAAAGAAATTTTTCTGCCAAAACAAGACAAAAAAGCTAAAAGATGAAAAGAAGTTTATCAACTAGGGTGGAATCTTTCACCACCGAAATTGATAGGAGAACTGAGTCTTAAAATGCTCAGACCCTTAGGCTCAAAGAGAAACAGAGATAATTGATCCAATACGATGATGATCTAAACAAATTTATCCCTCTTGTATTTATAGATTTCCTTGAGGGGATTCTCTCCTTAATTAATTGAGTAAAACTCACACCAAGCCCCAACTTTGGCTTTCTTTGCCCAGCTGACCCAAAACTTGCCGAAACATTGGTATTTTGGGGTTTTCCCCTTTATCAAGGACTATAGCCTATAGGGATCAATAGGCTACTTCATCTCTTGAGCAATTAATTTCTCGGAAACATTACACCTTAGGTTATTACATCCAACAATTAATGGAGCAAGTCAAGTGCATTGAACAGAGGCAAGTGTCATTCGCCTTGAAATGTGAAGAAAGGACAAGGCCCATGGGGTTTAGATTGCAAATATTAATTGCAACTTGGAATGATATCCCCTTGGCATTAATTTCCAAAATGAGAGGTGGGATTCTTTCAGACCTTTGCTAGCCAAGAATATCTATAAACCAAGGTTACTTGGGAGCAGGAGCGAAAACGGAGAGCGGGAGCGGGAGCAACATATTCAGAAGCTCCCGGTTTGAGAGCAATTCAAGGAGCGATTTTTTATATTTTTTATATTTTTTATATTTTGATGCATATATGTCAACAAAAACATGTAGAATGATGAATTAGATATATATATATATATATATATATATATATATATATATATATATTTAAAAAGAAAAAACAAATAAAAAAAAAAACATAGATTGAATCATATAACAACAATCATCTAGAAGTTATAATCTTCATCAACCACGTCCACAAGTTAGTAACATACAACATATTAAGTCTCATGATTAATCAATCTTAAAGTTTCAAGCTTTCAAAATTCAATATATAATATTTATCATTATTGATAACAAAAGTTGTACTTGTAAGCTAAGTGTAACCATTACAACAAATAATAAAACATGAAATGAAATGTTATAAAATGAAATGAAATGAAACAACTTTCAACTTTCACGAAGCATCATATTCATAATTCATTACCAATGAGTTATAATTGCCAACTTCAAACTTCAAACTTAATTTGTCATATATTTTTTACAAAAATATCATAATAAATATGAAAGAGTCAACAGTTCTAAAAACTACTAGAAACTAGACAAGACAAGTAAATCTATTAACTAGTTAATGCTTGGGTCTCTTGCCGCCATGAGAAATGTCTAATTTTTAGTCTTGTTGGAAAATCAGGATCTTTGTCATTAATATCACCCTCTAAGCATTAATATCCAGAGGTATCTTTGCAATTACGCCCGGATCTGTATAGGGATCTCTGCCATTAATATCACCCTCTAAGCATTAACATAAGATAGAAAAAACATAGCATGTCAAGTCAAGATTTTTTTTGAGTGATGGGTACATTTTTAGTAAGGTCATGATAGAGGAGTTCGACAACCAATGTCACTAACATCAAGGTACATAGAGGGATTGATTCACTTGATTAAATACGAGTTTTATACCCTAATACATGACAAAATCCATTGAAAACATTGCAATCCCCCCAATCCTGAAAATCTGATAAGTCTGCTGGATTTTGAATGAGATCTAAAATTCTACTTTCTCCATATGAAATCCAATGAGGTCGGAACCAGTCTCAAACACCCTGAGTCATTTCATGGTAATGTTAAAAATTTATGTAAAAGTGGTATTCTCCTTAATCAAACACCCTGAGTCATTTCATGGTAATGTTAAAAATTTATGTAAAAGTGGTATTCTCCTTAATCTTCATTTTTATCCTTTGATGAAAATGAAGATTAAGGAGAATACCACTTTTACTTTAAGAATTTAACATTACCATGAATTGCATATCAATACTAGGGCCATAGGCTTAATCATTAAGTTGCCCCACTCAAAAATTATTTGTTTCTTTGAAAAAAAATGCATTTTAAATGCTACTGCAAAAAAAAATTTGCAAAAAGACTAAGGAGCTCCCCTAATCACTCCCTAAAAACCAGGGAGCGTTTTTTTTAAGGGAGTGCACTCCCGACTAGCTCCCGAGCGTAGAGCAAATTGGGAGCGGGTTCGTGGGGGGGCGCTCTCCCGCAACCCTGCTATTAACAGCAATGGCAGTCAGATTCTAGGTATTATCTCCTAGAATCTAACGGTTGAGAGTTTTTTTTTCTTTGCTCTGAGTTTAAAGAAAAAAAGGATTACTTCCTGGGCTGTTCGCCACATATCCTCAAATATGGGAAATTGAGAAAGGGAAACAGCAGAAAACAAGTTTCTGGAGACATCAATAGCAATGGTTTTTAAGCACTGGAAACTTCAGTTGGACTTCAGAGTAAATCACAGGAAACCAATTTTGGGAACGGGAAGAAATTCCCCAAGCAGTTTATATCATTTTTCCACTTCTGCTTTTGAATTTTATCACTCATGAAATGTGTTTATTGTTTTGCTATTCAGTTTTTCATTACTGTTCCTTTAAGGTTTTGTCGGCTTGGGTAGAGTCTGCCGTTCTTGTCTGTTTTCTTTTTAATTTTTAACTAAAAATTCAAGAAACAACCTCAGCAGTTTTCAGAAACAGACAGAAACCACAGAGGAGCTTCCCACCTTCTGAAAATATCCTGTAAAAGGCCTCCAGTGCCTCGAGGTGTTTTAGAAACTAAAAATGCTTTCCAGATTGATCGGAACTGCTTTCTGAGATTCACTGGTCATTCAAGAATCATGATATTTCATCAATTAGCATCAAGTTTCAACTAGCTATCATAACAAAGCAGGTCCAAACTCTTGTAGCTAGCCATTTGAACTCATGGTCACAGCAGACACCAGATACAGTATCTAATATTATGCATCTGCAGGCATGTGCCAAATAAGTTTAAAATAGTATTTTAAGACAGTGTTTCAATGATATTAAATCATCCCAAAAGAAAAACAGGTTAATTTCATCGAACCATTCATACTACTGAGCAAATTATCAAAGAAAAAAAGACTACACAAAGCCAAGAAGAAAGATATCATAAAGTCAATTACTTCAGTAAATAAAATTAAGCCCTATCACAATATTAATATATTATATACCTTATCCCTTAAACCGGATAATAATTGTTCAATTATTTCCTCAATGACCTCTGGCACATCAATTTCCTCTTGTGCTTCACCATTTTCTACATTTATAGTTGACTCCAATTCTTTCCCTGATTCATTTTCATGGTTTGTACTGGGAGCTGCAGATGAAAGATTTTCTCCCAGCAAGCTGTTCCTTCCCTGTAAGTACAAATAAATGTATGAGTGCCACAAATGATGCAAAACCAAAATATGAACATAGATGCTAGATATTGCTTCCCTCAATGAACAAGTTCACAAATTATAAAAATGGCCATATGTGCATTCATGCACCCACAAGTTAATTTATTATAGATTAAAAAGACTACAGAATGCACAAAATAGTTTTCATGCAATATAAATTATAATTAATTGTAAAAAGGCTTAGAAAGGCATGTTGTATCTGAAGATTACAGTCTAGTTTGTAAATACTAAATAGGCTAGCAAACAAGCACAAGGGGTTAGCTCAACCAATTGTCACGAATGTTGTTGGGCATTTGGCTTGTTTCATACCAGGAGAATCCTCTTCGGTGAGGCACACTAGTCTCAATGTTTTTAAAACCGGAACCGGTGATCGGACCGGTCCACCTAATGAACCGGTTTACCGACCGGAACCGGTCTAACCGGCACTGGTTTGGTCTAAACGAACCGGTTTTAAAAAAATACATTAAATAATTAATTTTTAATGAAATAAAACTATTTTTAAGATGTAAAACCATGATTCCAAGCCAATAGAGACAAAATATGCAAAGTTTGCTCATTTATATACCATGTAAAGGTGAATATATCAAAATGGCACCAAGTACAATACATATCATCGATAAAATAGCAAAATACATAAGAAATGAGGCTCTAAATGGCCTATAAAGTCCAAAAACAATGCTGCAAGCTGCAAGCTATGAGGCCATTGGCCTACTACAAGTCTACAGTGTACAAATGATCAATCATCAAGTTCATCACCACTACTAGACATAGGATCATCATCAAGAGCTACATAGACATCATCTGGTTCAGAGTCTGAGGATGCCTCAGCCTGATTTGCAACCTCAGGATCAATGCCACCAATGACAATAGAAGTGGACCTAATGGAAGCACGAGTTTGTCGACCTGCATGACTAGTGCCTTCCATTGGTTCTTTGCCTTTCCTTGATGCCGCTACTTATCCTAGTTTTGATGCCACCACATAATCTGCATCATCCCCCGCTAAAGCCATGTCGATATAAAAATCAGCCTCAAACACAGGTTCTTCAGTCTCCTCCACCCATTCTGATGTTGGATCAATATCGTCCAACACAATGGGATCTAGATCAGGAGTTTTGCTCATCATTTGGAGCTTCGATTGCATTTATTGTTCCCCAAACCATGAAATCCTGAAAACCATTAAGTCTGCTGAATTTTGAGTGAACTCTAAAATTCTAGTTTCTCCATATGAAATCCAATGAGGTCGAAACCACTCTCAAACATCCTGAGTCATTTCATGGTAATGTTAAAAATTTAAGTAAAAGGATGACAATGAAAATTAAAGGAAATGTCACTTTTGCTTTAAGAATTTAACATTACCATTAATTGCCAACATTGTTAGGGTTGAAACACCCTTAGTTTCCCCCACAAACCCCTGAAACACAGTGAAAAATATGCTTTTTTAACTTTATGGTGGGCGTGCCTAAAACCGGCCGGTTTAGGACAAAACCGGCCGGTTTGATACAAACGGCCGGTTTTGTCCTAAACCGGCCGGTTTTCACCGGTTAGGGCAAAAAACTAGCGAAATGGCCTTTCCAACCGGGTTTTTGGGCCGGTTTAGACCGGTGGCCTTGCTAACCAGCCGGTTAGACCGGTAACCGGTTTTTAAAAACGGTTTTGAAAACACTGACTAGTCTACACCAACAAGTTTACCAGCAATGCCATCCATGAATGTGAGGAAGAATCCTTTTGGTTTCCCCGCGAGTTCCTTGGAAAAAATAAGACTAGCAAACAATGGTTTGTTTAGATTATAGCATACTATAAAAACAAAGGTCGAAGTTACACCCAAATGACTTTGACCAAGAAATCATTAGTTGACAATGGACATTGTCCAAATGGGCATTCAATTGGTTGAAATTATCTTAAGAGGACTTTCTATAGGGACATTTTCTGTAGTTAAGGCTTAGGAAGGCATGTTGTCTCTGTAGATTACAGTCTAGTTTGTAAATAGACTAGCAAACAAACCCAAGGGGTTAGCTCAACCAATTGTCACGAATGTTGCTGGGAATTGGGCTTGTTTCATACCAGGAGAATCCTCTTCGGTCAGGCACACTAGTCTACACCAATAAGTTTACCAGCAATTCCATCCATGAATGTGAGGAAGAATCCTTTTGGTTTCCCCGCGAGGTTTTCCTTGGAAAAAATAAGACTAGCATGCAATGGTTTGTTTAGATTATAGTATATTATAAAATAAAGGTCAAAAGTTACACCCAAATGACTTCGACCAGGAAATCATTAGTTGACAATGGACATTGTCCAAATGGGCATTCAATTGGTTGAGATTAGGACTTTCTATAAGGACATTTTCTGTATTTAACACTGCAATAAGTTCTAACAGCCAATTGATGCTGTATAAAAACAATATTCTTATATCAATTTTTTTTTAATGAGGGTGAATTTTGAGGAAGTATCTAAATGTACTCAATGAGTAAATCTAGGTCCAATATGCATCAAGCATTTATTTCTGCAAAATACAAATTAACCTAAGTTTAAGTCAAGGTATCTTTTACTTGTAAAGGCATTAACTGTAGAGAAATACAGAGGATGTCCATGCAAGAAATACTTGATGATATGATCCTTTTAAGAGGATCCACGCGGTGGTATATGTTGAAGAATCTAGGTCATTTAGATTAGGGTTAGATTCTTCTGACGATGATAACTATTTGTGAGGTACTTTTACTTTTTCTTATTGGCACAGTCTTTTATTATTATTATTAGAGAGTGTTCTCTTACTTCATCAAGCAGTTACCAAAACACAAGATGTTGGCTCTTAGCCAGGGCAAAAACCTCTCTCTCCTAGAGAGGAAAACACTTCTGCAAATTTCTCTTATGGAAGCTTCAATTTATAAATGCCAAACCCTAGACCCTTGACAAAAAAAATCCTCCAAGCACAAGTCGAGCCTTTCCCATTGATCCGAGATCAATCCCTTCTGTTGCACCTTGACCTTCTTCTTCGTCCTCCTTCAGCTGATGGCTTTACTGCAGAAACCCTAGTTATGCATACACTAGGAGAGGTATTCTTCCTTGCCTTCTTCGCTTGAGGTGGAGTCTTCTTTAATCAAGGAGAAGCCCTTCTTTCTGACTTATACGAGCTCTTTTCCCTACTATAGTCACAGATTTGAGATAGCAGCAGTATGGTCCCTTTTCTTTGCACGTGTGGGGTGATACCTTCAAGAATTGATGCTTTACTTGTTCTCTTTCCTTCACTTTAGTTGTTTCTTCTTTCGCTTGAGTAAGAGGCCTAATTAGCACCCTTTTACCAGCCCAACCAAGCTTCTTCTTATGACTGTAATAGCAGCTCTTATATGGCAGCAGAATGAACCCTTCCTCTTCGCATGTGTGACAGAAATTTGTCTCAAGATCAGTCCTCCAACTTCAGCTAGGATGCTTCTCTTTCTCGCTGAAATAGAGACCCTTTCTCTTCCTTTCTCGCACTTCTTCTAGCCCTCTTCTTCGCTAATTTCAGGGATCACTTGTATTTCTTTGGTGAGGTCGAATAGGAGTTGTCCCTCCTATTTGGGCCGACTTGATCAAGTGAGGCCGACTGTCCTTAAGACACTAAATTACTTCTTTTGTTTAGGCCGACATAAGGAGGAGGCATTTGACTTTGGTTGGAGGTCATTCTTTGACTCTAATACATAGATTTTCATAGTGTAACATGCCCACATGGGTCTTTAACAATTACATTGACTCTTTGACTTTCCTACAAGCACTTAAAAATGTGCTTGACCTATCAAATGGGCAAGAAACCCATTCTCGATAATGACAAAAGTAATAATTCTTTTCTTTTACAAGTACAGAGATCAAAATTACATTTATGAAGACCGGACCTAGTTACAGTTTCTTCAACACTCCCTCTTAACTAGGGAGGTATTCATAAATCAATTTACAAGGTGTTTGGAGATTTTCAATCTGAAGAATTCACGTAAGAGAAATCGGATTGGCAATCCATCTGTTATAGCATCACAGTAACCAACATTGTCTTCACAGCAAGGCCTTGACTAACAACTCTATCTCTCCTTAGATCAGAGCATAATTTTGGCAAGATCAATGACCATAGACACCTTCATCATTGTCTCTCAAGGTACATACCCACCCGGGTGTTCACTGAGTATGACCTTCTAGGACTATTCTTGTCTTGGGTTCCCAACCCTCAAAGAATATTGATCCTCTTACCTACTCTTATCTTGGATACCCTAGACATCCTCAAAGAGCATCGGATGCCAGATGATTACCCTCCTCCATTCTTTCTTCCCAAGTGAAGACAAGAATGTTGTGTCTATCTCTCCCTCTCAACTAGGGAAGATATTCCCATTCCTATAAAGAAATGTACCCACGTTGCCTCTGACCAGGGACTTGCCTAAGCTCCCTCTTAATTAGGGACTTGTCAAAGCTTCCATTCAACTAGGGACTCTTCTTTTCATCAGCAACTTCTTTTTGTGGGTCCTTCAGCTGCATCATCAATTTATTTCCTTGGTGTCATGAGATTCAGTCGAGCTTCTTCCTTGTAGGGCATTAGCCATCCATCACATTCTTTCTTGGTTCGTCATGTCATTCTTCTCTTCATGGAAAGTGGCTTACTTGATACATATCTGGAACCTTCTCCATATGGCTACTTCTTTCTCATCATGCTTCTTTCCGGAATTTCCATCCTCCACATGAATGTTAGTTGTACTTGCACTTAAAACACTTGTTCTAGTAGCCTTGCATGACCCCATCCAGATATTACTCAAGAAAAATCAAAATATAAAAGTAAGACAAACAATACCTTTCGAGATGGCTCTCCATCATGATATCTTGTTGGCTTGAATCCTCTGCATCCTGCATGTTCACATCTCCAGGGCCTTTCCAAGTGTCAAGGGCCCTTTGATCTTTTTCTTCCTTTGTTAGAATTCTTGTGCCTTCTTCCAAGAGATGTCTTAACAAATCTGTCGGATGTTGATTTTAGTGTCCATGGTCTCTTTATCTCATGTGCTTCTTTACAAGTTCTCTTGCCAGTCACCTCATACTTCATATGAGGACATTTCTCATGTTGACCTTTATCAGAGTGTGGCCCATGTCTTTCACACATATTTTTAATGAAAGAGATCTATCCTTTTTCTTGACCATGCTACCAGAGCAATTCCATGCTTATCAACACAAATGATGACATGACTTCACTGAAATCATAGATGCATGCATACCTCATCTTAGTTCTTTCCTTGATCATCTATGCTTCCTTTGACAGCATTCCTAGATTGAGATTACCTCAATCCCCTTTGCTTTGTTGTATCTTCCTTGCCTACATATCATCCTTTCTTGAATCCCCATAAGTGGAATTCCCATCAAGACATCTGCCTTTTCTAAAAATCATGTATCTTCTATTGAAGATTCCACCTTTTCTAAAAATCATGAATCTTCTATTGATGGTTCCACCGGAGGATCCTTATAATCCTTATCTTGCAAACGCTTCTTTCTGTTGATGATAGTGGCCTTCTAAGATGATTCTTCCTGATCATGATCATTCCTTTATGCATTGATGAGGTCATTCAATGGCTACATCCTTCCTATATTGAATGTCTTTATCTGAGCTATCTCTACACAATGATCGTATATTCTTGAAGATTCCATTCTTATAAATCATGCATTCTATCCTACTCCTACATATTCCTATGATACCCAAAACTTTAAAGAGAACTTAGGTGAAGAAGTTGATCTCAGTCATAGTAGAGATTCGGAGGGGTTTCCTTCTTCTGCTTCTTCTCTTCTTCTTTCACTTCTTGGGTAATATGAGCTTCTTCTTGTTTCCTTTTATTGTTGTCCTTCTTGAACTTAAGACAATCCCTTTTATAGTGTCCATATTCTTGGCAGCCAAAGCATTGGACTTTTGTCATATCTCTTTTACCCTTTCTCTGAGGACCAAACTTGCCAAATTTCCCTTTTCTCTTGGCCTTAGTAGCAAACGCTTGTTCCTTTGATCCCACATCTTCTTTGGCTTTGAGTCTGGTCTCTTCAATTATGCATAGAGACCAAAGTTCATTCAACGGGGTAGCTTCCTTCTTGGCATATATACTGGATGCGAAGTTGCACCATTCCTCTGATAATGCATTGAGCACTAGAGTAGTCATCTCTCTGTCTGACATAACTTCTCCTAGTTCCTGTAGCTGGTCTCTCATCTCAGAGACCTTCATGAAGTAGCTAGTTATTCCTTCTTCCTTGGAGATCTTCATTTTATATAGTTCATTACGCAGTGATATCACTTCTCCAGTTGTACTGACTGAGAATAGCCCCACCAGTTTATCATAGATTTCTTTAGATGTTTCAAGTTTGGAAACATAAGGAATGAGAGGGTCCTTGATGGATTCTATCAAAATCCTTTGAGCCCTTGTTGTTGGCATTATGTTTCAAGTGTTGTCCTTGATGGCAACTCACTCAGAGGTTGGTACAGGTGCTCAGAGGTTGGTACAGGTGATGGCAACTTAATCAAAGGACAGATCTCAGTACAGCAGGACAAGAAAGAGATATACGCAGGTTTATCAAGGAGAATCCGCGTATACACGCAGGTTTACATTACAAAAGTGCGTATATGTTGGTGATCACTCTTTTGGTCCATGGCAGTTAGATCTTGGAACTTGAACCTATGTTTTGGACCATGGCGTCTCGTCAATTGTGCCGATCCATAGTTTCGAAGTTGATGGTATTGGTTTGTTATGGTTTTGGACCATGGTATTGAGCAAGGCCTAAGGCTATATAAGGAGAAGATCATTAGGCAAAGTATGTGCAATTGGGGTGTCTGACGAAGTGAGAGGATCTGGTATTGCTGGTTGTCTGTTCGGGAAGTTTTGGCAAGGGTCGGATCTGACAGCGAAGGCATAAGTAATCATTTCTAGATCTGTACGCGGGTTTCTTTTGGAGAAAGTGCGTATACACGCGGTTTCGGTACAGTGTAGTAGCGTATTCATGATAAGGTTTGATATCTCAGGTTGCTGCTGATTTTGGTGGTTGTTGCAGAGTTTTGGTCTCTGGTTTGGGTTCTGTGTTCTTAATGACAGGGTTTCAGTGATTCAGTATTGGGTTGTTTAATGAATTATGATGCAAGTTTAAGTTGATGATTGTATTGCAGTAATGTTTGTTTTGTACTCTTGGATCCAGTCTGAAAATTGATGAAACGTGGTCCCTGAATATTGTAGGGTCAGCACCTACGTACTAGTAAATGGATCAGCTAGTACAAGAGCTGAGGGGGTTGTAGCTCCCTTCCAGAAGTAGTTGGAAAACGAGAAAGGGTTGTAGCCCTCTGCAGGTTGTAGCCTGCATACTGGTAAAGGACTGCACCAGTATATTGTAAAAGAAGTTTCTCATTAAAGAAGAAAGAAACGAATTGCAGCAGGTGGTTTTCACCCACATTGGGTTTCCACCTTATATCATGGTGTTCATGTGTGTGGCTCTTGTGTGATGTCCTGTTCTGTTATACTGCACCTGTTTACTGTTAATATGCTTAATAATGTTCTGATGCATTTACTGAAGAATAAGCTAACTGAATTATAAGATCTCTGGGTATACGCTAGTTGCTTTAGACACAGTCGCGTGTATACGCTGGTTCACTCAATTGAAGTAGCGTATATGAATCTGAGTATGAAATTGAAAAGTTTTATCTGATCTGATAATACTGATTCACCCCCCCTCTCAGTATTATTTCCAACACTTGTTTCATCCTTATTATACTTTGCCAAGGCTTGAGTTTGATCCTTTGAAGGAACAGTTACATTCCCTTTGATGTAGTCCATAACTTCATTTTCCTTGAGAATGACATCAGACCTCTTTTTTCATGCAAGGGAATTAGTGGTCCCAATCAATTCGTTGCTTTCCTTGCAAAAAGACATCTTGATATGTTCAAAAGAGGACATAAAAATACTTGCTTGAGAGAGTTGGTGATGAAGAGCTTTTGTTGCTTCCTTGAGGATTGATGCTTTGACTTCAGGGAAAGCCTTGGATTGTTGAGTTCTTCAAGATACTTCCTTCAAGGTGCCTTGTGGGAGATTTGCTTGGTAATGAAGACTTCTCAATGTGTAGTTTTCGAGATCTTAAATGGTGAGCTTTGATCTGAGTGCCTTCCTTTGAAGATGATGAATCTTTGATGGAGACTCTTCTTGGATGAACCATTTTGCAGATGCCTTTAGATGGAAGGCTTTCTTCTTTCAGTAAGAGCTTTGTTCCCAGGATGGTAGTCCTTCTTGATGGATCTAGGGGATAGTAATCCTTCTTATTTTGATGGATCTGGAACCCTAGCTTGTAGATCTGATGCTTCAACCTTTGTGTTCTTGAGATGCCCTTCCTTCATGTGTCACCTTAGCTCTGATACCATGTTGAAGAATCTAAGGCATTTAGATTAGGGTGAGATTCTTCTGACGATGATAACTATTTGTGAGGTACTTTTACTTTTTCTTATTAGCACAATCTTTTCTTATTATTATTAGAGAGTGTTCTCTTACTTCATCAAACAGTTACCAAAACAAAAGAGACAAGAACACAAGATGTTGGCTCTCAGCCAGGGCAAAAACCTCTCTCTCCTAGAGTGGAAAACCCTTCTGCAAATTTCTCTTATTGAAGCTTCAATTGATAAATGCCAAACTCTAGACCCTTGACAAAAAAAAATCCTCCAAGCACAAGTCAAGCCTTTCCCATTGATTCGAGATCAATCCCTTCTGTTGCACCTTGACCTAATTCTTCATCCTCCTTCAACTAATGGCTTTACTACAGAAACCCTAGTTATGCATACCCTAGGAGAGGTATTCTTCCTTGCCTTCTTCGCTTGGGGTGGAGTCTTCTTTAATCAAGGAGAAGCCCTTATTTCTGACTTATACGAGCTCTTTTCCCTACTGTAGTCACAGATCTGAGATAGCAGCAGTATGGTCCTTTTTCTTCGTATGTGTGAGTTGATACCTTCAAGAATTGATGCTTTACTTGCCCTCTTTCCTTCACTTTAGTTGTTTCTTCCTTCGCTTGAGTAAGAGGCCTAATTAGTAATTAGCACTCTTTTACCAGCTCAACCAAGCTTCTTCTTATGACTGTAATAGCAGTGCTTATATGGCAGCAGAATGAACCCTTCCTCTTCGCACGTGTGACAGAAATTTGTCTCAAGATCAGTCCTCCAACTTCGACTAGGATGCTTCTCTTTCTCGCTGAAATAGAGACCCTTTCTCGGACCTCTTCTTCACTGATTTCAGAGATCACTTGTCTTTCTTTGGTGAGGTCGAATAGCCCTATATATAGGAGTCTGTCCCTCCTATTTGGGCTGACTTGATCAAGTGAGGCCGACTCTCCTTAAGACACCGAATTACTTCTTTTGTTGAGGCCGACATAAGGAGGAGGCTTTTGACTTTGCTTGGAGGTCATTCTTTGACTCTAATACATAGATTTTCATAGTGGAACATACCCACATGTGTCTTTAACAATTAGATTGACTCTTTGACTTTCCTAGAAGCACTTAAACATGTGCTTGACCTATCAAAATTACATTTACAAAGACCGAACCTAGTTACACTTTTTCAACAGTATAAAGCTATAATAGGGAGGTCTTTTAACTTTAAAAGCAGCACCTATTGTGTCAACTCAGTCATTCATCATAACATGAGTTGTGTAAAAATGCATGCTAACATAAAAGTCAGCTGTGCACTCAAAAGGTGCTAGTAAGCAACAATAAACTATAATCTTGCTAGGGAATTGATAAGGTGCTTAGTGATTTGTGCATGGATATTAGTGGTACAAGTTGATTAATGCTGCCAGGAAAATGTTTCATATATGGTGACATGCACATTGATAATCCTAATACAAAGATAATACACTATAATTCATTATTGTTTGAGTGATCTGAGGGGTAGCAGACATAGGCCAGTAACAACTGTTCTGAGGGGTAGCAGACATAGGCCAGTAACCCCTATCCAGGAAGAGGACACAGTTATATCTCCAATTATAAATTAGAGGGATAGAGAACTGGAAATATGTTGAGGCTGGTGAATGCATGCACCCTCTTTGTCTGTACATAACTACAGCACACCTCCCAAAGCAAATTGGTTCTGTTGCATCATCAAAATGTCCTTCTGTTATGCACAAAACCCGAGTTATGGATCTGGTTTAGTGTGCCACTGTTGTAAGGACCTGCCTTCACTGCTGCGCCATACTGGAGGAGAATACTAACTGAGCAAAACACATAAAATCTAACACTCCCTCTTAGTCAGGAAAGTGTTCTCCACCAAACATAGTCTCTCAATGAAAATCTCCACCTTCCCCTTTGCCAGGGGCTTAGTCAAGATATCCACAACATGTTGATTTCGCAGAAGATACTCTATAGCCTCTACTCCCTTCTAAATCGTGTCCCAAAGAAAGTGATGCCTGATGTCAATGTGCTTGGTGTGGTCATGTAATATTGGATTCTCGTAGAGTCTAAAGTGACTATGATTCTCAGAATTCACCATAGTAGGTTCCAACATCTCAGTCGGCAGCTTTGTTGTAAACTTATGAAGCCATCTAGCATCATAATTCAGAGTGTTAGTTGCCAGTACTCTGCCTCTACTGAACTCAATCCCACCAATGCCTGCTTCCTATTGAACAAAGGTATCACTCCTAAACCCAAACTGAAGCAACAACCTAAGGTAATCATTCTGTCCCCTGCATCCTCCACCCAGTCAGAATCAGAAAACCCATGCAAGGTCATCTCACTAACTCCTACATATGTCAAACCATAATATATTGTGCCCTTCAAGTATCAGAGCTTACGGTTTGTAAATATCCAGTGACTCTGCCTCAGTTCAAACATATACTTGGTCAAAGTATTCAAAACAAAACATATATCAGTTATGGTATTAATTGCATACATCAAAGATCCAATCAAATGCCCATATTTCAAATCATATACCAAATCTTATTCCAAGGCAGCATGTAACTCCAGATTTGGTATCATAGGAACAGCCAAGGGTTTAAAATCTATCATCTAAAATCCCTTCAAGATCTCAACTGTATACTTTTCTTGCCCAAAGTAAACATCACGTGTACCTCAATTCAATGTCCATCCCAAACTCGCTAACTCAAGGTCACACCATGCAATTCACTTCTCTGAACTCCTTATAAATCTCAGATTATCTACATGTACAACCGAAACAACCAGTTCAGATTTATCAAATATATAAAGACTGGGATCTGCAGAAGTTTCCGTGAAGCCTAAACCTAACTGGAACTCATCAATCCTGGAGGACCAAGCACATGGTGCCTACTTCAACCATAAAGGACTTTCTCAACTTGACCCATGGGTCTGTCACCCACGCAGCTCAGTCCCTCTCCACTGATTCACATATACTTCTTCGTCAATCACACCATTGAGGAAGGTCCTCTTAAAATCCATCTAATATAATTGTCACCAAAAGACTAATGTTAAAGACATAATAGTTTGTTCTTCAAGTTAAATACTCCAGAAGACTTGGAATATGTAGATTTCCATTTAGGATACAGGAATATATATTAAAAATGTATGAATGAGAATGATGTTACAAATGAGAGTGAGGGGCCTGCTTATATACTAGGCAAGTGCCTCTTCATGGAAAGTCATGTCCCATTTAGACATGCCTCTTCAACACTAATTACTAATTAATTAATCATTATTACAATTATCATCATTATTTATATTTAATATATTTAATTCATAACACATACCTAGCAACTAGAGCAAAGGTCTCCTCATAATTAACTCCCTCTTTCTTGGACAATCCTCTTGTGATGAATCAAGCTTTATACTTCTCTATGCTACGATCAACTTCATGCTTTACCATGTACAAGCACCTAGAATCAAAAATTGATTTTCCATCTTGTTGAGGAGCAACCACCCCACACATCATTCTTCAAGGCATCGTGGCATACCACCATGGCATCCCGCCATACCTACTCCACTACTACCTCCTGATCACTAGAAGGATCTACATCAATGATGGGCAACATCACTGCAACATAAGTGGCAAATTTCTTAGGAGGATGACTTACCTGGAAGGAGGTCTTTGTAACACCAACGTGCTCCTCTACGTCTTACAACATCTAGGTAAGTCACCTGGGCCTCCTGGTTGTACTACATGATAAAGTTATCTCTATACCTATACCAGAAGCTATTTGACCTAGAACATTAACTCCTTGAAACCTGTGGATCAACACTTGGGGCAATAGGTGTTGTCTCCTCCTCGTCACTATTGCAAGCTCCTAGGACCTCGAAGACCATAGATCCTCGCCAACCTTCACATCCCAACTCACTATTATCCCCTTCTAAGATGGAACATAAATATTATAAGCCTTAGAAGACTCAATTAGCCATCTAGAATACCATTCAAATTGGAGGGTTCAATCTCCATCCTCTTCTCCTCTAGAGTATGAATGTAAATTCAACTCCCAAACACCTTCAAAACATAAACATTTGGTTTCTCCCTTATAAAAGCTTCCTTTGAAGTCTTGCCTTTCAACACTCTGTGAGGACACTTGTTCAATGTGTTGACTATTGTACAACATGACTCTGCTCAAAGAAACATATGCATCTCTAAGTCATGGATCATAAAATTAACAATCGCTACAATGAATATATTATTTCTTTCTAAAACCCCATTTTGCTGCAAGTAATAAGGCACTATAAACTCCCTCTTGATCCCAACTTCTCTACAAAAGGAATTAAAAGCATTAGAGGTATATCCCCCTCCATTGTTTGATCTTAGCACCTTGATCATCCTACATGTCTAGTTCTTAATAAGAACTCTGAATTCTTGAAACATGTTAAAGACCTCATCTTTGGTCTTCATAAGATATATTATATTTTTTTTTAAGAAATCATCAATGAAAGTGACATAATAAGGATTACTTATCAATGAAGCCAACGCCATGGGTCCACAGGCATCTAAATGAATCAAATCAACAATCTCTTTTGATCTTTGCTCACTGCTTAGATGATAGGAAGTGTCCAAGTGTCCATAAACATTGCCAAAACTGCCTTGGGAGGCACGACCAATGCCTTACGAAATTTCCATGATTTCAGCAATTGAAAATATAATCTTCTATCTACTAGAGATTATTTGTCTTTAGAAAATTACGGCAAATAACATTTAATTCTCTACTGCAATCTTCTCAAAATTAAATTCAAGAACTCATAAAATATTGTACACACAACTATGGACACCAAGATTTTTGGATAATAGTCCCTGGAAAAACCCCAAGTGGGGTAAACCAGTGCAGCAAATGAGAGTTTATATTATTAATTCTTTAACAATCTAAGACTACATCAAATTGCTTGCCTAATATTGACAAAGCTCCAGCAAATGATAATATCCACTGGCAAAAATAATTTGGAGACACAAAGTGTCCTCTACAAATCAAATCAGCCTCCTCCAGCAAACTCGCACCTCCTCCTGGCACTTGCATCGCTGCCAAGATATGCACACTGCCTGCTCTGTAAAATTTGCACAGCCTCTGAGAAAATGTCCCAAGAAGTAAAATTGCCTCCAACCCTTCTCTTGACCCACTCACTCTACCTCTGGGTGATAGATCTGACACTGGCACACTAAAATGAGCTCCTCTGCCACTCGCACTATCTTATCGGCTACTCGCACTGTTAATTTCGGCCTCCTTCTTCAAAAACAAAATCAGCCTCCTTCCTACCTCTGGAAACTGGAAATCTTCTCCGAAAATCTTCTCTCAAATCTCTGTTGAAATCTTTGTTGTTGGTGTCTCCCTCTGCGTCAACTACGCCCTTGCCAATTCGTTGCAACTAGGTAAGTTGAACTACTCAAGTGTCCCTCTCCAAACCCTATCGACTTGCTCTTATAATCTCTTGTTGAGCAACCAACGGCCATGATCTAATCACAATCTATGGCTAAGATCATTTTGACCCCATCAAGTGACGTTTCTAGAAGTCTCTAGAGCAAATCGATTTTCCTCAAATAATTCGACTTAATTAACCAGTTTTCCTAAGTTAGACTTAGGAAAAATTTAATAATTGGTTGATTAATCTATTGAGGCGCTACTCGCACTGTTAATTTCAGCCTCGATAGTGAGAATAATTTCGGCAAAATCACATAGAGAGTCATTTGTCGACGTGTTTCAAACCAACTAGTGTGGTTCATCGTCAGGACAAGTTGAGGAACAAATCTGAGCGATCAATTATATAGGGAATGCAGGTCCTTCAACGGCTATATTTGACCAGGCAACGACTAAAAAGACTCCTAACGAATAGATTAGATCTGGGCTCAAGGTTTGTTAACTAAATTATTCAAATAATATTACAATTTCTAATCTTATGTTAATCATATTCAAAGAGACCATAGTTTAATTTTATATTATTATTCCAATTATTAACTTCTCAAATAAATATTATTAATCTAATAATAGACAGTGGGGAATTTTTTTTTTTTTTAATATTATCAATAGTCATATTATTTATTAACTTCAATTTATATAAATTAATATTATAATAGTAAATTATTATATTAACTTCAAATTTAATATTAATATTAGTATATTATATTTAACTCAATAAATTATTATAGTAATATTATTAATAACTTCATTAATATATCATTACTATTATCCTAGGTAAATTTACTAATTAATAAGTTGTAATTTAATTAAAGGAATAATATACTATTGTTACTATTTTAATTGCCTTTTGATGATACTCGTTATATTTAAAGAGACTAAACTAATATCATTATTACCTTAATTCTCTGGTAAAAAATCACTATTACTAAATAATAGTAATATTATACTTAAAACTAGTAATACTAGTCTAGGATAAATAATTAAATATTGTTAATTAATAAAGTGACTAATGTTATTAAAAGAATGATATTATTATTACTAAACTATTGTTACCATATGAAAACAGCGGACAGCTAAACAAACAGAGAGGGGTAAGGCAAGGAAAAACGAAGAAGAGGCTAAGACAAAAGGGCTGGGATCCAACAACTACTAATCTTCCAGCCGTCATCCCTATTGAGATTAATAGGTCTTTTCTCGATCTCAAGGGCTTCCTTAAATTTACGATGGTGAAACTGCGCAACTCTCACGATCACTTGACCCTCTTCGATACAGACATCATGTTTATTCTCACTATCAAAGTATGGATCGCAGAAGTCTAAACTCTTTAATAATTTCAGCCTCCTTCTTCAAAAACAAAATCAGCTTCCTTCCTACCTCTGGAACTGGAAGTCTTCTCTGAAAATCTCCTTTCAAATCTCTGTTGAAATCCTTGTTGTCGATGTCTCCCTCTGCTTCAACTACGCCCTTGCTAATTAGTTGCAACTAGGTAAGTCGAACTGCTCAAGTGTCCCTCTCCGAACCCTATCGACTTGCTCTTACAATCTCTTGTTAAGCAACCAACGGCCATGATCTAATCACAATCTATGGCTAAGATCATCTTGACCCCATCAAGTGACTTTTCTGGAAGTCTCTAGAGCAAATCGATTTTCCTCAAATAATTTGACTTAATTAACCAGTTTGCTTAAGTTAGACTTAGGAAAATTTTAATAATTTGTTGATTAATCTATTGAGGCGTTTTCTCGCGAAACTTTTTTGGGTATTGGAGAAAATGTGTTCCTTAGCCTCATAGACACCACAAACACTAGAATAGTCGTCCACTACTACCAAAAACTAACACTCCCTCTTAACGAGGAAGGTGTTCTCCACTACTCCCATCCTATCCCTGAAGAACACATTTTGCCTTGCCTAAGGCCTTCCTGACAATATATGCAACTTGTTGATCTGTGGGAACATGTTGTAGTCGAACTTACCCACGTTGAAGTGGTACCTTATGTCGATATGCTTCGACCTATCATGAAACATCGAATTCTCATAGACCCTAATGCAACTATGATTATCACAGTAAATATTGGTCAAATCCAACCATTGACCAAACAAACCTACTAGCAACTTTCGAAGCCAAATAGCTTCGTATGTCGCCATGCTATCTGCCATGTATTTTGCCTCTGCAGAACCCAATCCACAAATTTTTACTTCCTGCCGCACCAAGAGACGACCCTTAGTCCAATACAAAAGCAACACCCTGAAGTCTAAGTTACTGGAAACTCCTGAAGAATTTTCCGAAAACACGGATCCCCATTTTCGATACATAAACGGATACGATTCTTGTCTAAAACGCCGTAAAAACGTTTTGGTGTCGTTTCAAAAAATCAGAAACTTTAGATTTGGAATTGGATATGTTTCCAAGGGATTTAAAAAAAAAAAAATTGGATCCGTTTCCGGATTTTGTGATCAGAATCCACCCTTAAAATGTTAAAAAACTTGAAAATTTGTATAGCCATAAATAAATAATAAAAATGAAGAAATCAGATTTGCAAATAAACTCATTATAAACAGAGTCTCATAAAGTCTTTTCTAAATATTTAGAAACAACGACACTCCATATATTTATCAAGGATTCTTACTAAGAAAAAGATAGATGTTCAAAAATGCAAATAAAAGGGTTTGATGAATGTATTCGTAAAGAGATTTATTTGAGCGATTAATTTTCATTTTGGTTAAGGTTTTGTTAATTGTCATTGATTTTGCTCTTGATTTCATAAATCCCTCCAATATAACAAAACTTCTCTAGCCAATCTTGTGCCTGCATATAGTCATGAGACCAAGCTGACATTGAGAAGATTGAAATGTTCATATAGGTCTTGATGGAATATCCCAATGATCCCATGGGCCTTTTAATTGTCGTGGAAGGAAGATAGATATCATCTGTTATGCATGAAACGTTCTTTGAAGGAGTTGGACCTGAAAGCACAAAGGTTGTAGCATTTATGATTACATTATTAATGATGATGATAATATGTTGAATGTTATAATAATCACTAATGATGATGACAATGTTTATGTTGAATTGATAATGATGATTTGTTTATGTTGAATTCATGACGATGACTATGCATTTTTAGATATAGATTCTAGATTCTAAAAGATGAATGGTAATAATATATATATATATATATATAATAATATATATGTCGTTTCCTTGTTGTATCGTATCCCGGTATTTTGAAAATTTGTCGTATTCGTTTCAAACCCCGTATTTGTTTCAGTGCAACTTAGCCTGAAGTGCTTTTCCGATCCACTGAACTGCCTGCACAATCTGCATCTATATATCCACACAAATTGACACCATCGCCTCAAGCATACCTCAAACCATACTCGTCTATGCCATGCAAATACCTCAGCACATGTCTCGTTGTTGTCCAATGTGCCCTCTTTGGTTCCACCATAAACTAACTGAGAGCGTTGACCGTGAAACAAATGTCTGACCTTGTGTTGACCAGATACATAAGAGATTTGAAGAGCTACCTATACAAGGTTGGGTCCACATATGCTTCATATGAAGCATCGATCTCCCTCCAGTTGGTAATCATAGGTGTGGACATGGGTCTATAGTCCTGCATCCTGAACCTCTTCAAGATCTCCATAGCATATCTCCCTTGCCCAAGGAAGATCTCCCCGTCTATCTACCATACCTCCAATCCTAGGAAGAAATGCATCAATCCCAAGTCCTTCATCTCAAATTATGTTGCCAAATCCCTCTTGCAATCCTCTACGAGCCCTGATGACCCTGTTAAGAAGATATAATCTACATACAAAACTAGGATGAATGGCTCACCTCTTACCATCAAATAGTAGAGGTTGGAATCTACTTCACTCTTCACAAAGCCTTTCTACTACAAGTAGTTCTCAATCTGACCATACCATGCCTTGAGAGCTTGTTTGAGCCTGTATCGTGCTCTCTTTAGTCTAAACACGTGTGCCTCTCTAATGTGTCTCAAAACCCTCTGCTTCTTTGTTATACACCTCCTCCTCTATCACCCCGTTCAAGAATGTTGCCTTGACGTCCATCTGGTGAATCTGCCATCCCATCTATGCTGCTAGAGATATCCCTGCCGAAATAGAGGTATATCTAGCCACTGGAGCGAAGGTCTCCTCATAATCAAGGCCTTCCTTTTATGCATACTCCTTGGCCACTAACCTAACCTTGTACTTCTCTACACTACCATCTGCAGTGTACTTGATCTTATAGATCCATCTAGAGCCGACCACTGCCCTATCGAATGGTTTAGGCATGACCTCCCATACATCGTTAATCATGATGGAGTTTCACTCCTCCACCATGGCATCCTGCAACATCTCATGTTGTGCAGCCTCCTCATAGCTAGAAGATTCTCTGTCGACGACCTTTGTCACCGTATCTTGTACTTGTCTGGTTGTCTACACTCCTTCCTTCCCATCCTAGGAGTTCCCACAAACTCCTACGCATCCTTCACTGTCTGTTGAACATCTCTACTTCTCATTCCGCTTGTGGTGGGTGGAGCTTGAAGCACCGCATCCTGTCCCTGCTACTCCATTTGTTGTGAACTCACAGGACCATCTGCACCTGAGCTAGTGCTCGTACTAGTAATTGTACTCATGCTCTGTTGACCCTACTATTGTCCCCACAGTTGTTGTTCAACCCTTGGGAGTTTTTGTTGGCTCACTCAGATCACCTGTTGGCAACTCCAGAAATCTCCTGAAGGCTTTCTCCTCCTGGAACTTCATGTCCCGTCTCACGATGATCCTCCTGCTGCTCGGAATGTAGATCTTGTATGCCTTGGATGTTTCACTATAGCCAACGAAATATCCCTTCTCTACAGTCCGATCAAGTTTGTTGCATTTGTCATCCACCACATGACAATATGCTACACTACCAAAGACCCTGGAATGCCTGACCTCTAGCTTCTTCCCTGTGAAGACCTCTTCTTGTGCTATCTTCCCCAACGCTCTGTGAGGAACCCTGTTCTATATGTACATTGTCGTGCTACATGCCTCTACCCATAAGAACTTGGGCATATCTTGATCATACAACATCGCCATTGTTGCCCCAACAATCGTTCTGTTCTTTCGCTCCATTACTCAAATTTGTATGGAGTTGTCCACTCTCTCATGATACCCTCCTTCACATAGAACCCCATGAAGTCCTTGTCTGTATAATCGCCTCCATTATATGTACGAAGTACCTTAATGATTTTTCCTAACATATTCTCCACAAAAGCATTGAACTCTTGGAAGCAACTAAAGACTTCATCCTTCGTCTTTAAAAATAAATCCAAGTCTTCCTAGAGTAGTCATCTATGAAGGTAACGAAATACTTTTTGAGATTTGTAGCTTGGGAGGTACTCCAAACCCTAGGCTTAAGGGTTGCAGAGGAGTTGGCACACGAGTGTGGCTTGTGGGCTTGAAACCCAAGCATGGGGTTTTCTAACCATTGATGTTGGGGCCAAAACCATGAGGATGTAATGAAAATCGTCGAAATTCGAGTTGTAGGAATGAAGATATTAATTTTTGAAGTCAATATGTGGGTTTGTTCAAGGTCAACTAGGCGTTTAGAGACCTTGTGACAAGTTGTGATTTGATGGAGCCTTTGTATTGTGTATAAATATAGAGTGGAAGAGTCATTTAACAAGAAGCATCTTTCATAGTCTACACATCAAGAAAGACAGTGCGAGTGCAAGAAAACACAAGTGTAGGAGCACGCGAGTGCAGGAACACGAGTGCAAGAAGGCGTCAGTGCAGGAACGCGCGAGTGAAAGAACACACGAGTACAGGAACGCGCGAGTGCAAGAACGCGTGAGTGCAGAAACGTGTGAGTGCAGCACGGGCAAGTGCAAGAACGAGTGAGTGCAGGAACACATGATTTCAGGAAGGCGAGTGCAGGCAGCACGAGTGAGGGCTGAGCATGTAGCAGACTGCACCAGAGTGATGCAGAAGATGAGCAAGGCTCGGTATGTATTGTATTGATGAGTTAAGGTTGAATTGATGCTAGTGGATGGTGTCCTAAGAGAGGACAGTTTGGAAGTCTGTTAGCAGCCAAGAAGGGTTTCCTAGGTGGTTGGATGCCCTAACCAAGAGCAGATGCTACAGCAAGGATTGATCACTCGTGTTTTATTGGAGGGCAGCGTGAGAGTGGACCAAGCGGGGATAGTGGATCGGGCATTTATGGTCTATTGGAGGACAGCATGATAGTGTCCAAGTTGGAGGTCATGTGCACCATCTTCATGGACTTAGGTGGTTGCTAGAGTGGCAGTTGTTGAGCTCATGGGTTTGATCAACCAAGAGCAGTTTGTGTAGTCCTAAACTTGTGTATGGAGAACAACTTCTGCAGCCGCTGATGGGCAGTCCTCCTAGCCCGTGTTCATTGTGGGAGATGGATATTTTGAAGTGATAGGTGGAAGCACTTTGTGCCCTATGTTGGTCTTCATTAGAGCAACGCAGGAAGACCATAGTGGGTTGAAGTCCCTGAGTTGCTAAGGAGCAGCAATGAGCAGATTGAGAGATGTTCTCAAGTGGAGCTATGAACAACTCGACAGGAGTCTCGATGTGTTGATGTGTTGATGGACGAACGATCAACTAGTGAGCAGATTGACAGTCGAGGTTCAGTGGTCAAATGGGCTTGGAGCATTGATAGAGGCAAGAGCTGCAAATCGAGAACCGTAGGACCGGGCAGATATAGGGTACGACTGAGAGGAGCGGAGAGAGTCGACTACATTAGCCAAATGGTCAGAGTACCTTGTTGAGGGTAGATTGGTTGTCGATGAACTGACACCAAACCCCATTTTTCTATTCTTGGACTAGTGGATGTATGAGGACCATTATCCCTGGTACAGGAGCCCTAGACTGTTATATTATATGTTGATTAATATAATGAAGTTGGGTCGAAAATTTTAAAAAGTTGTCCATATTTTGTGCACTAGTAGATTTACTGTTGTTTATATTCTGTTGTGCAAAGTAGTATCGTTGTGATTCTTGGTTTGGTAGCATCAAAGATTCTAACATTCTATCTTAGACCCAAGATTGTGGAAAAACAACAATACTCGTACCCTATGAGAGATCTAGTGGACATCAAGCTGCAAATATCTAATTGTATCATGTTAACTTTAGGTATGTTCTATTCTAGAGCAATTTATTTCAATTTTCACAATTAGCTCAATATCTTTTCCAGATTAGCAATCACATCAGCATTAAAGTAAACAACAGATAGAACATAAACATAAATCGCAGAAGACAAGCCAAGACAAGAGGACACAAGATGTGGCGCTAGACAGGGAAAAACCCTAATGTGGGGAAACCCTTGATCAATTCTTCTTATATGTTCTTCAATAGTTCAGCAGAGAGAGAGAGAGATAGTACATTTACAACAGAAGTCAACACTTTGACTTACCTAGATAAAAGCATAGATCATCTCTAACAAGACGATACATGAGATCAATTGAAGACATGTTGCTTCAACCAATTCTCCAAGGTGACTCCTTCACCTATCATTGTGTTGCATCTCGTCATCATGTTGCACCTCAGTGTGCAGCACCATGTTACACATGCTTGTTGTCCCATTGTGCCACTATTGCACAATGTCATGGCTGCCTCGTTGTGCCACTGCTTTTGTCATGGCTATCCCATTGTGCCTTCTGATGCACAATGTCATGGTTGTCCCATTGTGCCACTGCTGCACAATGTCATGGTTGTCGCGTTGTGCCACTGCTGCACTATGTCATGGTTGTCCCATTGTGCCACAGCTGCACAATGTCATGGTTGTGTCACTGTTGCACTATGTCATGGTTATCCCATTGTGCCACTGTTGCACAATGTCATGGTTGTCTTGTGTATCCACCATGAACCAGTGAAACACTATGTACTTGCTGTCCTATGTATCCACCATGAAACATTGCAGCACTATGTACTTGTTGTCCTATGTATCCACCATGAAACATTGCAGCACTATGTTTGTTATCCTATATATCCACCATGAAACATTGCAACACTATGTTTGTTGTCCTACGTATCTACCATGAAACATTGCAGCACCATGTACATTTCTATCATGCTACCATATTGCCTTAGTCATGCTGCCACACAGCCTTAGCAACTAGATAGGCTATGATCCCACAGTCCTAGAAAACACACAATGATGATCTGTGTGTTATAGGAGATATGTATCGGTAGCAGTTCCTTTATCTAGACTGTTGAAAAGAACCTTTTGTGACAGCACATAGGATCTCCTCATCTGAAGAGACCTCTCTCTTTAATTTGACTGGTCTTTAGGACAGCGGACAAGAAGTGCACCTAAAACACAACAATGTCTCTTTCTTACAGCAGATAGGAGATGTAGAAGATTGTGTTTGTTGCAGTTCCTTACTGTGACTGGTTAAGGCACCCATGTGCTACAACAACCCTCAAACAATCACCTAAAACATCCCTCAAAAACTGCAGCCTTGTCAAGGGAGGGTCTCCTCCATTCGTGTCACTGTTTTGAGTACTTTTCAGCCTAAGAAGCCTCCACGCTATCCCTATTTTAGTTAGGCAAGGCCTTCAACCCACCACAAGGATTGTTGTCACCTATTAGCCAACCAAACAGCGTCACCCTTACCTTAAAGATGCCCACAAACGGTCAGCGATTCTCCTTACCTAACTCGGCCTCTTTGTAGCATGGAACAACCCTCCACGTAGTCACCAAGAGGATCTAACAGCCCTAAAACACCCACGCTGTCCCTACCTTCTTTGTTGGTTAGGGCAGCAAGTTTTACTGCCTCTTTTCTAGCGTCTAAGGGTTGTCTCAAACAGCGTATAGATTAGGGCATCTATGGTATGATAAGACTGGGTTTAGGGTCAGTGGTTAGGCCTCCTTCATCGTGCTAGATCTCCCTTTGGACTGAAGCCAAACCTTCACAAGACCTACGGCTAGGGCATCCTTCTTTTACAGCAAATAGGGTCTCCTTCTAGATGTGCGTTTAGGGCTTCTTCCTCTTAGACTTCTCTTCCACTAAAACCCAAAACAAGTGGAGACAAATCAAGAGTGAAGTGTGTGTGCAAATGACAATCAAGTCACCTCTTTTTATACTAAAACGTTGAGCACATGTGGGGTTTATTTGGTTGCTGGCTGACCTTGATGAATTGTCTTATAACACAAATAAATTCATAACTCCATGAATACTTATCGGAATCGGATGATCTTTAGATCAATCCTACACCTCTCGATGAGAGGGATCCAAGAAAAATATCAGATGCCATAAATAAGATGACCCACATGGAGTTTGGCTCTAGTTGCCAATTTTCACACTCCCTCTCAACTAGGGAGAACTCTATCGGCTGATCCATCTGTCCAACTGTACTATCTCTGCCATCAGTGCCCTGCATTACTCTGCTCTGCTGAACCATGAAGAAGAAGAATTGATCGAGAATGTCTCATACCATTCTCTACTGACCCGAAGTCAATTTCATATGAGAAAAGTGTGTCATACCACTCTTACTGACCCGAAGTCAATTCCATTGATCCCATATCAATATCACAAAAGAGTGTCTCAAACCACTCATACTGATCCCAGATCAGTTTCATTAATCCTAGATCAATGGAGGTCATCCTAGCACAGGGAGTACAGTAGATACAACAACACGTCCATCAATAGTACTACTATGGTCCCTAACCCCATTTCCCTGCTCATTGATCAGATGAGAGGTACTTCCCATGAGTCCTAGACTGCATGGGTAGGTTGCCTCGACAGGAGAACTAATCATCTTGTCCTATAAGAGAATTAATCATCCTGGCTCACAAGAGAACGAATCATCTTGTCCCAAAGTCGCCTCAGGGTATCACAGGGGAAGGCTGAACTATTCACCCTATACACAGCGCACCATTAGGGGAGGGTGAGTTTCCCTATGGTCGTGTGTTGCTCCAGTAAGTACCTAAAGCCCCCCAGAGCTCCCAGAGCTCAATGCATGCAACATGCTTTCTCAACGACTCCAAGTCGTTAAGGAAAGTCACAGATTTGACCTTTCCCCGGGGCTTTGACAAAATGTTTGCGACCTGTACATCAGTCTCAATGCAATGGAGCCTCCTCGCTTATCGACTTACCATATCCCAGATAAGGTAGTATCTGATGTCTATCTGCTGGAGCAATCATCAAATACGGGATTCCTCAACAATCGAATCCCCCCCTAGTTGTCACAGAGGATCCTGATGGTATCCATCATGTGTAGAGACAACTCGCTGAAGAGCTTCCACAACCAGGTAGTTTCACACGAGATCATACTCGTAGCTATGTATTCGGTCTCAGCGATGCTTATAGTAACCGATTTCTACTTCCTACTCATCCAGGATATCGAACAAAACCCAAAGAGAACCAACGCTCGGAAGTGCTCTTGCGATCCTCCACACTGCCTACCTAATTAGCATTCGAATAATCATGCAACTTCACATTTCCGGCAGTGTATCTCAATCCATGAGAGATTGTGCCCTAAAGATATCTCATAAGATTCTTGGCACCAATCCAGTGAGGCTCAACCATATATGAGCTCCTCATACTAGTTGCAAATCATATGTCTGGACAGAAATTCACCAAGAACATCAACACAAATGACTTTATGAGACTCAGAGGCATTTCCCAAATCTGGTCCGGCATCACTACCATATAACTTCTGAAAGTTAAGATCCTCGAGGTAGTCATGGGCTTGCAGTTTACCATTCCACATCTGGAATCCAACTCCCTCTTACTTCTGCAAATGAGAGGGTTTGCACCTGTTAGAAATAGGTCGTCCTCAAAAGGTGTCAGTATGAGAGGTCTATCATCCACAACCTTCAAGCAAAGGTTTGGATCGGCTTCACTCTTAGTGAATCCCAGCTTCATATCACAGCTATCAATCCTCTCATACTATGCCCGGGGTGTTTTACTTCAAGCCATAGAGGGCTTTCTTCCACCTGCATACATGAGATTCTCGATCATGAATCTCAAACCCCTCGAGTTGTTCCAAACCTGTGGACCTGCTACATGAGGGGAATGGTCCCCTTGCAAGATATTCCTTCGGTACATCTCAAACATGTACCTTCATGCTCTTCTTGAATTCAAGCATCCCTGTCACCATCTGACTCACATCGTGTAGGGTCCTATAATAAGTATACCTCCAGTGCTATAGATGAGATGTGTCAACTGACATGGTCCCCAATGGACCATCCTGCAACTTGATACAAATTGCCAACCCTGAACCCATGAGTCAAAACATCTTTTGAAAATTCTATTTTCAAACACGTACCTTTCCATCGATGAATGCCACACTGAAACCTTTGACTTCCATTGCCGAAATGGACACCAGATTCTTCTTGCGATCAGGTACATAAAAGAGATTCTGAAAATGAATCGAGTTACCCTCATTCAATTGAGGGGTAATATTTCCTACACCCTTTCCGGGATAGGTGGCATCGACTCCAAGTATAATCTCACGATTGTTTCCATCTCTACCAAATTAGAGAGAGATCACCCTTCTATCCATTGAAGTGCTTTGGAGCACTACAATCAATAAGCCAAATTCCCAAAGAATCTGAAGGAGAGGGCCAATACAAGATAACGCTTCTTTATCTTATCAGAAACAACATTTGATTCTTCATACCAGGGGTTCCTTGCTTTCTCTGAAGAGTTGGTCCTTTCCTCGATGACCTGCATTACCTATCATTCCTCTGATCATTGAAAATGTCCCTGGAATGATTGTTATCATCATCAAGTGATGTGTCCCTACATCGGCCACTCCTTCACATAATGGCCGAACTTATTACAACCAAGGCATCTGCCTTTCTTTCCACCTTTAGATCCAGACTTCCCATTAGTTGCTCTTTCACTCTTCGGTGATTGCTCTCACTCTTGCTTGGGCATTGTCTTCACCCCAGCTCCGATACCATGTTAACTTTAGGTATGTTCTATGCGAAAGCAATTTATTTCAATTTTCACAATTAGCTCAATACCTTTTCCAGATTAGCAATCACATCGGTGTTAAAGGAAACTGCAGATAGAACATAAACATAAATCGCAGAAGACAAGCCAAGACAAGAGGACACAAGATGTGGCACTAGCCAAGGACAAACCCCAATGTGGGGAAACCCTTGATCAATTCTTCTTATATGTTCTTCAATAGTTCAGCAGAGAGAGAGAGAGAGATAATACATTTACAACAAAAGTCAACACTTTGACTTATCTAGATAAGAACATAGATCATCTCTAACAAGATGATACATGAGATCAATTGAAGACACGCTGTTTCAACTAACTCCTTCACCTATCATTGTGCTGCATCTCGTCATCATGCTGCACCTCAGCGTGCAGCACCATGCTGCACATGCTTGTTGTCCCATTGTGCCACTGCTGCACAATGTCATGGTTGTCCCGTTGTGCCACTGCTGCACTATGTCATGGCTGTCCCATTGTGCCACTGCTGCACAATGTCATATCTGTCCTGTGTATCCACCATGAACCATTGCAGCACTATGTACTTGTTGTCCTATGTATCCACCATGAAACATTGCAGCACTATGTACTTGCTGTCCTATGTATCCACCATGGAACATTGCAGCACTATGTTTTTTGTCCTATGTATCCACCATGAAACATTGTAGCACTATCTTTGCTGTCCTATGTATCTACCATGAAACATTGCAGCATCATGTACATTTTTGTCATGCTGCATACTGCCTTAGTCATGCTGCCACACAGCCTTAGCAGCTAGATAGACTATGATCCCACAGTCCTAGGAAACACACAATTCTGATCTGTGTGTTATAGGAACTAGGTATGGGTAGCAGTTCCTTTATCTAGACTGCTGATAAGAACCTTTTGTGACAGCACATAGGATCTCCTCATCTGAAGAGACCTCTCTCTTTAATTTGACTGGTCTTTAGGACAGCGGACAAGATGTGCACTAAAACACACCAATGTCTCTTTCTTACAGCAGATAGGAGGTGTAGAAAACTGTGTTTGCTGTTGTTCCTTACTGTGACTGGTTAAGGCACCCATGTCAAGGAAGGGTCTCCTCCATTTTTGGGTACTTTTCAGCCCAAGAAGCCCCCATGCTATCCCTATTTTAGTTAGGCAAGGCCTGTGACCTACCACGGGGATTGTTGTCACCTATTAGCCAACCAAACAGTGTCACCCTTACCTCAAAGCTGCCCACAAACAGTCTGCAATTCTCCTTACCTAACTCGGCCTCTTTGGAGCATGGAACAACCCTCCACGCAGTCACCAAGAGGATCTAACAGCCCTAAAACACCCACGCTGTCCCTACCTTTTTCGCTGGTTAGGGCAGCGAGTTTTACTGCCTCTTTTCCAGCGTCTAAGGGCTGTCTCAAACAGCGTATAGATTAGGGCATCTAGGGTATGATAAGACTGCATTTAGGGTCAGCTGTTAGGCCTCCTTCACCATGCTAGATCTCCCTTTGAACTGCGGCCAAACCTTCACAAGACCTGCGGCTAGGGCATCCTTCTTTCACAGCGAATAGGGTCTCCTTCTAGACCTGTGTTTAGGGCTTCTTCCTCTTAGACTTCTCTTCCACTAAAACCCAAAACAAGTGGAGAGAAATCAAGAGTGAAGTGTGTGTGCAAATGACAATCAAGTCACCTCTTTTTATACTAAAACGTTGAGCACATGTGGGGTTTATTTGGTTGCTGGCCGACCTTGACGAATTGTCTTATAACACAAATAATTCATAACTCCATGAATACCTATCGGAATCAAATGATATTTAGATCAATCCTACACCTCTAAATGACAGGGATCCAAGAAAAATATCAGCTGCCATATATAAGATGACCAACATGGAGTTTGGTCCTAGTTGCCAATTTTAACATATCAACTACAACACACCATCGGCTCTACTGTAACTTCTTGGGAACGCTAGCTTAGTGAGCTTCCCAAGTATGCACCCCCTGCACAAGTCATCGTGTTTTGTGCTTAATTCTGGAACCCTTGTTACAATCTCTTTGAGCAACTACGTGCTCCATGGTGTAAGTGTCCCATCCTCCTATGCCATAACTCTCCCAAGTCTCTACCACTGCTAGTGTTGCTGCTAACCAATACCTTTGGAGAATCAAGTTGTAACTTATGTAGCTTGTTGCTTCAAAGCCCAATCTGTTTGACCTTCTTCCAACTCTAGTGTTTAATGAACACCACCTGCAACATGAAGTAAACATCGTACCCCTTATCCTATAGTGCAGACACTAAAATCAGGTTCATCCCCAAACCTAGTACATGCAACACATCTGTAACACTACTGTTCTTGTCTAGCTCCCTCTAAATGTTGATGGTACCTCTCCCAACTGGAGTACACTTCGTCTTGTTTCCCATCTGGATCTGGAATTCTATATCCTCCTTGTAACTAGAGAAGTAGTCTCTTACCCCTGTCATATGTGTTGACGCTTCACTATCTACGTACCGGACACCTGTGGACGTGGAGCTAGAGAGGCAAGCTATGAGAGCAAATTCATCTTCCAGCCTAGAAGAAAAATCCTCAATGTTTGCTAAAGTTTGTGTTTGCTTCCCCTTCTTATCCTTCTTCCAATGAGGACATTGACTGACATAGTGACAATGTTGACCACAACCAAAACATCTAACCTTAGATAGGTCATTCTTCTTCTTTTCTCCTTTTGAACCTTGTCCCTTACTAGGACCCTTCTTCATTTTACCTTTTCTTGCTAAAGCAACATTTTTTTGATCCTCCTTCACCTTTGGTGCCTTCCCGCTGCTACTGGTGCCATTGACTAAGGTGAGCCTCAGCTCCTCCTAAGTGAAATCACTCCATAAGTGATCCCAATCTAGAAGCTTGCCTTGCCCAGAAACCACCTGGACGAACATATGCCATTTCTTGGTAAATCCATTGAGTGCTACACGCACTAGCTCGTCATCACTCAGCTTCTCTCCAACTGCAACAAGTTCATCTCTGACAAACCGAACCTTGGTGAGAAAGAAAGTTACATCCTCGCCTTTATGCATCTTGATGGTTCTCAGCCTTTCTTTGAAGATCATTTTCCTGTTTTCTAAAGGATATTGGTACAGTTTGACAATGGCATCCCACGTTTGCTTCGTTGCATCTTTCTCTGCGAGATGCGGGATGATCTGATATCTCGCTCTATTGAGAATCATCCTCTTTGCTTTAGCATTATCCTTCCTGTACTCATGTAGCAAGATAGGATTTGTTGGTACAACAACAGTTGCTATAGCAAACTCCTTCAAACCATGCTCATCCAATAAGAAGAACATATTGGACTTCCAAAGTCCAAAGTTTGAGGCTCCATCCAACCTATCTTGATCTCTCAATCCTTAAGTGGCCATTTCTAAAAAATCTATGAACTCAAACAAAGTGGAGAAATCTTAAGAAATCGATATGGGCAAAAACACTTATGTGCATCTCTTCCTATGCCTTTTGTTGATTTACCACTGCAAACCTTTTGCGCCTAGAACAGATCTAATACCATGTGAAATTTTCATGATTGAAGCAACTAAAAATTTAATCTTTTATCCACTGTGGATTTTTTTCTCTTCATAAAATTACGGCAAATAACGATTAATTCACTACTGCAATCATCACAAAATTAAATTCAGGAACTGAGAACACACAAAATTATGGACACCAAGATTTTTGGACAATAGTCCCTGGAAAAACCCCAATGTGGGGAAACCAGTACAATAGTTGAGGGTTTATATTATTAATTCTTTAGCAATTTAAGAGTACATCAAAGTACTTGCCTAATCTTGGCAAAGGTCCGGCAAATAATAATCTCCATTGGCAAAAATAATTCGGAGAACAAAGTCTCCTTTGCAAATCAAATTGACCTCCTCCAGCAAACTCGCACCTCCCCTTGGCACTCGCATTGTTGCCCAAAAATGTGCACTGCCTACTCTGGAAAATTCGCATAGCCTCCGGAAAAAAGTCCCTGCAAGTAAAACTACCTCCAACACTTCTCTTGGCCCACTCGCTCTACCTCTGGGTGATAGATCCGATCAATATTCAATGCGCACTCAGACTTACCAATGAGTGTGCCTTCTTGTTTCTGCACAGATTCCAAGTACCTCAAGCACAATGTTGTTCAAAGAAGTTTGCACTGATCCACCACTAACAACAACAATACATTGTAGATCTTCCTCCGTTACACGCTCCGCATAGAAAATATCTCGATCGTATAATAGTTTCATGAATATGGCCAGATCCGCTATGCTTCGGCTGAGCTTCCTTCAAACAATTGGTCTGTGTCAGAAACATATTTGTTCGCTGAGCTCACTTGCTGCAGGTACACGCTGAAACTGAAACTGAAGAAATCATGGGTCTTTTACTCGAAAATGTCGAGTATTTAAGCAATGGGAGTTCAACTGCACTTGCTTAGGGTGCTACTCCTCAACCCCGATGCGATCACCGGAAAGACAGTGTCAGAATCTTTGCAGTCAAATCTCCAAGGAAGAAAACAAATAGAATTGTTTCATATCCCTCTCATCACCGACAGAAACCTCGAGCCTCGGCCATCAATGACGGATTTGGACTGCTCTCAAAGCGGCAGTTTGAATGATTTTGAAGAAAAATGCTGACGATGAGTTGCCCAATGGCAAAACCAAGCAAAGATAGGATTTTGCTATCAAGCGGACTTACAAGGTTGAGATTGAGTTGAATGAAAATGACATCATATATGACAACAGATGTTAGCATTGTTCATACTTTGATTGATGACAAAATCGATATGAAGAAATTGCTTGGAAAGAGGAGGGCCGCAGTGCTACACTTGCTGAAGCAAGGTATCTGTCCTCATCAAATCCTTCAAAACGTGCAAGGAGGGGACCCAATACAGTGTTGGGCAATGGTAAATTATCTCAAGGCTCATGACAAGGCAGTGGAGGCTTTGTGGGTTTTCCAATGGTGGAAAAAAACCAGGTTGGTTACAGAGCCAAGGAACACTATTACACTCCATTCATCCACATTTTGTGCAAAGCCCGAATGCCATTCCAACAAGGGAAGCCTGATTCATATACATGTCAATTTAACCTTTGGCTCTATAAGCTCAATTACTCACAGTCCCCACATCTCTATGCTTCGATACCACAATGAAGGATTTACAATAAACATACATTAAAATATATCAGAGACATTAACAAATCAGAAATGGCGGAAAAGGCCTAAGAGCCTCACTGTATTCCTCTCTCCATATTGTTGAAATAATGTTTATGGTACACATATAAATACATGAGGAAGTTTGTCTCAAGATAGTGCGTCTATATTGGACTCTTTGGTTGAGCAAACATCTCAACCATACACTAATCTAGGATCCTAACTAGTTGGAGAGAATCTCTCAACCAACTAGACGTAAACTAACTCCTAAATTTGAGGAACAAATCCAATCTAGAAAGTTAGGAATTAAATCCAACTTTCATGATTTTAATTAATTTAATATTTTTGGACTTATAATTGCTTTTAATGTGAGAGTGAGGCTAACAACACTCTAGTGTGAATGGCTGCGTGAAATCCGAAAGTGCCAATACTGGGCAGCTGCACATCACCGCCTTGAGGCGATCAAATGTTGATTGTGCTTTCTCTATCCACGTGAAAGCTCCCTTCTTTGTCAAATCTATGAGGGGAGTTGCTAGTTGTAAGAAGCCCTTCACAAACTTCCTGTAATAAGTGCATATGCCTATGAACCCCCTAAGCTTAGTTACATTAATGGGCTCAGGCCATTCCCAGATGGCCTGGATCTTCTCCTCATGTGCGCTCACTCCATCAGCGCCAATGATGTACCCCAAGAAGAGCATCTACGTCAGACCAAACTCACACTTGGACAACTTGGCATAGAACTGATGTTGCTCCTCTAGAATACGCAACACCACCTCCAAGTGTTGCAAATGCTCCTCCCATCTGCGGTTGTAAATCAGGATATTATCAAAAAATACCAATACAAACTTATGCAACTGCCCACAGAATACATGGTTCATGCATGACTAGAAAGTGGCAAGTGCATTGGTCAGCCCGAAGAGCATGACCAAGAACTCAAAGTGCCCATAGCGGCACCTGAAAGCCATTTTAGGGATGTCCTGATCCCTCACCCTGATCTAGTGGTACCCCGAGTGCAAATCAATCTTAGAGAAGTACTTGGCTCCTCTAAGCTCATCCATGAATTCATCAATGCGCGGAATGGAATATTTGTTCTTCACTGTCTTCTTGTTGAGTGCCCTGTAATCGATGCACATATGCAGGGTCCATTCCTTCTTCTTCACCAGTACTATCAATCTAATATGCCCCAATGCTAGCAACTCCTTGATAGCCCACTCTATCCCATCCTTGTAGGCCTTAGGATGCCTATAAGGAGTGGTGATGACCGCCTGCACCCCAGGCTCTAACTCAATGGTGTGCTCAAAACCCCTGTTAGGTGACTGCCCTGGTGGTATGTCCCCAAACACTACCAGGTACCTGTCTAAAATAGTCTTAATGTTTGGGTGGGGTGGCTCGGGTTGTCCCCCAATCTCTGAAATCCTCAACTCCACTACCCACGCTATGTCCATGTGCCTCAAGCTAAGTCACCGGATTCGTCCTAAACCCCCTACGAATCCAATGAATCCGACACGATTCGGTCCGGATTCGTGTCCAAATCATATGACACGTCGTGTCCGTTTCCGACACGTCGAATCCAAGGTCGTGTCACGATTTTCAAAAGCGTGTCGCGATTTTGGGACACGTGTCCTGTTTCCAAGACTCGCTAAGCTCAGTGTGGGAAAGAAAAGGGCGTGTTTGCTCATTAATATTTTCATTTGGCAAGTGATTTATGCTGTTGGCAAGTGATTTCTGTTGTTGGCAAGTGATTTGTGCTGTTGCAGCAAGGAGTAGAGCATTTTGGCAGCTTCATGATCAAGTCTAGGCCCTAGTATTGATACGCTATTCATCGTAATGTTAAATTCTTAAAGTAAAAGTGACATTCTCCTTAATCTTCATTTTCATCCTTTTACTTAAATTTTTAACATTACCATGAAATGACTCAGGATGTTTGAGAGTGGTTCCGGCCTCATTGGATTTCATATGGAGAAAGTAGAATTTTAGATTTCATTCAAAATCCAGCAGACTTATCAGTTTTTCAGGATTTTAGGATTGGGGGATTGCAATGTTTCCATTGAATTTTGTCATGTATTAGGGTATGGATCTTGTATTTAATCAAGAGCACCAAACCAAGAGCTTCTGAATATGTCGCTCCGGCTCCTATTTTCGCTCCCGCTCCCAGGTAACACTGTTCCGGATGATATGGGTCTGGACACCACTGTTGAGTTGGCATTGGCCAACATGGATCTCAATGATCCAGTGCTAGAGCCTGTTAGATTTGATGACTTAGAGGGGTAAACCTCCATACCAGCAGATGCAGAGGCGACTATGG
>APFE030615394.1:200252-242232 GCA_000404065.3 Pinus taeda | reverse complement strand
ATAAAATAATATATAACGTGTCCTAACGTGTCCTGTTCCAGGGGGTCAGCGTGTCTGAATCCGACACCACGAATCTCGAATCCTACGTGTCCCGAATCCCCGTTTCAGGTGACTTAGGCCTCAAGCCAGCCTCCATCCTATGTGCTGAAACCGTCTGTGGAGGATATGAGTGCATGCCTCAGAGAACCACCAACTTGCCATCCGGTCCTATGAACTCCATCTCCAATGTCCTCCAGTCAGTGGTGACCCAGCCAAGGGAGTAAAGCAACTGGACATCCATCAAGTCAACATGTTGGTGTCCAATATATCCACAACAAAAAAATCATCTGTCACCGAATAGCTACCCATGGTAACTGTCAATGTGGGAACATACCAATTTCACTGCATAGTCTTGTCCCCCAGCACCAAGACTAAGAATCCCTCTAACTCCTTTGTAGTGATGCCCTCCTCTGTACCATCTGGGCATCAACGAAATTGAGGGTGGCCCCACTGTCTACTAAGACTGAGACACGTTGTCCCTTCACTGTGCCTCATATCCTCAAAGTCAAAAACTTCGGAACCCCATGCAATGAAGCAAGTACTCCCCTAGTAGGTGTGGATGACGCTCCCCTGGGTGGTGGTGGTGCTGGTGGTCCCCCATCTACCTGACCCTCATTATCTCCCCTACCAAACTCCAACTCCACATCGTCCTCTCGATCACTATCCAAGAAGACCTCTATATAGTGGTCCTTGTCGGTTGTGCACCAGTGGCCTGGTGCCCATGGCTCCCCACATGTAAAGCATTTTCCTCCTCCGAAGGTCTCTCTTGGTCTCTCCTCATCCAACTGCCCACGCCCCTTTGTTGCCCGTTGTGGTGGGGGTTTGGTGTCACCTCCCTTCTATGGGTAGGGAGTGCGTGAGGGAAAAGGTACCCTAGTCTTGGGGATGGCTCCCTGCAAGTCCCTAGCACAAGTCACTGCCTCCTGCAAAGTCGAGGGTCTGCATCACTTCACCAATCCACGCAATGGCTCCAACAACCCCTCTATGAAAGTGTACACCCTCCTAGCCTCGGATAGGTCTAGCACCATAACTTAAACCCTCAAAAACTCTAATATGTAGTGCTTCGGTTGGCTGGTCTGTCTAAGTTGGGTCAATTCTCTGAAGTGAACCTCTTGATCCCTCCTACCAAAATGCTCCACCACTCTCCATGTAAAGTCCTCATATGAAGTCACGCTGGCATGCCCCAATGTGGATAAGCCATGAAACCACCACTCATGTGCCTCCCATTCCAAGTGCGGGGTAGCCATTTTGATGGCCTCCATCTCTATCATCCAATTAAGTTGGAAATAATTATCCAGCTTCTCCACCCAAGCTCGAGCTGTGCATTTGGAAGAACCATCATATGTAGGCAAATACATTCTCCCAATAGTGTGTTGTAGCTTTGAGTTCTGTGAATTTTTCCCTCCATTGTCCCTGCCCTTCTCATTCTGTTTGAGATGACAATAGTCTCTAAATGACAGGGCCGCTTTGAAATCTTCCCCCATGACTTGCCATTCCCTGAAGAAATCCCCATGGGCATTTTATCATTTGATCCCCCATGCTCACTAGGTGTTGATGGTAAGAAAGCAAGCAACGTTGCTCTGGATGGCCCATCATAGGCAGGTGGGTGAGTGGCTGGTGAAGGATGGTCATACTATTGTGACGCTCCTAATGTCTCCACAAAAAGGAACTCACGATGGAGGCCCTTGTCCCTATTTTGTTGCTTGATCTCCCTTAGTATCTCTTTCTATCCCCTAGCCAAGTCATTCAAAGCCTTCAAGAGGCTATCAAATGTTGCTTCTTCCTTACTCCTCGATTGCCCCATCTTTGCTACAATGACTATCTTCCCACGTGCCTCCAAGTCAGGAGTAATCTCCAACACGCTTTCCCTGCTCCTATTTCTTTGCCTTTGTGGTAGGTGATGTTTTGCATATCCTCCATGTTCATAGGAAAGTCTCCCACGGCTAAGCCAAGATCTAGGCTCTGATACCACTATAATGTCCCAAATTAAGAAAAACAGTGATATGCAAAGCAAACAATAAAATCAACACCATAAAAAACACCCACAAAAAGTCCAGAAATAACAACAAGCTGAGCCATTTTATTACAATCTGGGAGCAGTAGTACAATAATGTGGGAGAGGTGCACCTGGGCTTGCCTCAATGGTAAGTGTGATTAAGCCCACGTGATAATATGTCAAGCCTAGATGGCAGAAATAGTTGCTGCAATGATGCCTTGTGCTGCCCCAATGAAACTGTGTTGTCTGCTACATTTTTGCTGTTGGAAACCCCACTTCCGGTGCTCAGAAAATTCTACCAAATTAACCCCACACTCCTCAGACAAAACCCATCAAAACCCAAAAAGTGTTTGGTCTAGTTTTAACCTCGAAAATTCAACCTCTCAAGAACCACGTCCTCCTCAAACTGTAGAATGGTACGACCTACCTGTAACTCCAGAAAGAGTCCTCCAAAACACACCAAAATATATGAGCTAATCCTCCTCGGACTTCCCCTTATCTCTCCCAGCAAATACTTGCTCCACAAACTGACCCACGAATTCCCACGTGTGCCGATTGAGAAGCTCCTGCGCTAGCCCTGGGTGTTGTGAATCACGCTGCTCTCAAGCAGCAAACTCTTGCTCCCAAAATCCTCCCAAAGGCTAGTGTCTCCCTCTACTCCTTTCACCAAAATTCTCCCGACAATTGCTCCCCAGAAGACCCCTGAACTAGCCACTGCATGTTCCCCTACTGCGTCCTCCTGAAGTATGCATTGGCCAAGTGATAGCTACGTTTAGAGCTCTGAATATCCTCCTGCAATCTCTTGAAATGATAGAAAGGAACCTCACTAGGGTGGCACTTGTCGTCCACCAAAGAGTGGGTGAGTTCTTCGCTTGGAGAGCTCATGCTAAACAGCAAGTGACCCGACTAAGCAACTTGAGCAACTAAGGTTGAGCTCAATAGGCAAAAGATGCAAAATGAGGTTGGGCCTCCTCTATTTATAATTCCTTGACCTCTTTTCCCATGCGGGCCCCCTCCAACTAGCAATTCGACCTTTTCTCCTTAGCCATTCTAACTTCCCTCTAAGGTGGTGTGTATTTCCTCATGCGGGTGGCCCCCACGCTTTGCCAACAAGACATTTCGGCCCCTTTTTCCTTCATAAGTCTCTCTCCCCAAAAATCGCATGGGTCCCATGCTTCCAAAATTGCCAAAATTGTAGAATAAATAAACCTGTAACAAATTAATTTAGGAAGGGATATTACACTCTCCAAGACCAAATCACCTTGCTACAATTTTCTTCTTAAACTTCTTGCCTTTGCTCCTGCAATACTAGCCTGAAATTTTTTATGCCCTTGACTGCAACTCTTTGCCTTCTGTAATGGACTGTACTTCTAACACATGTGGCAGACTTAGGGTGAATTTTGTCCCTCCTTCCTTCCCTTGACTAGAGAAAGTCTCCTTGTGAACTAGACTTGAAAGATAAACAAATTCCTTGACTTGATTTAGCTTTCTAGAGGTTTAAACTTCATATTTTCTGCTACAGGTAGATGCCCTACTCCTTCATCTCACGTGTGAGCAGAATTACCCCAAAACAGACCTGCTCTTCCTTCGATCGTGATCTTCCTTTCTTCGCTTCGATGTGAGGCTTCTTCCTCGTCCATTTATTGAACTTCTTGTGAGATTGTTGTTTTCATCTTGAAGGACACTGTTGATTTGGGGTAGCATCAAATGTGCCCTAGCCACAAAATTTGGTGGAGAGGTTGGGGCACATGAGATCTCCAATACCCAGAAAAGGTTTGGGCAGATTCTAAACAAATCAGGAGATATTAAAATAATTGATATTTTTAATGGAGTCCCTAAGTCTAAAGTTAGGGAAAATAAAATATTAATGTGTATTAATATGAATCTGTGTTAGAATGGTCCAAAAGACATGGATCAAGCCAGAGCTAATCTTAGCCATTGATTAGGGACTTAATCTCGGCTGTTGGTTTATCAACGAGGAAAGTATAAGAGGAGCCTTGAGGGTTATTTGGAGAAGACACTGAGGGAGACCAATGGTCTGAAGAGCAATCAGGAGGCAGCAAGTACGAAACAGAGAAACGGGAGATCAGCGCAGAGGCAGAAGAGGCAGATGCAGAGCCAGAGGAAACCACACAAAGGCAACAGAGGTTGCGCAGAACCAAAAGGGCCTGCATCACCCCGGTTGCCGGAGTGACGCACAAGGCTAGAGAGGTTGCACAGAGCCTCAGTAGGCTGACACAGAGCCTCAGTGGACTTACGCAGAGCCTCAGTAGGTTGACGCATAGGGTTTCAGGCTGACGCAAAGGGTTTCAGAAGAAGTGCTGGAAATTTTTTGATCTGTGGGTAAGCTAGTTTGGCACCCTGTTGTACTAGAAAATTGCTAAATAATAAAATCCTCCCTTGCTGCACCAGTTTTCCCACATTGGGTTTTTCGGGGACATTAGTCCAAAATAACTGTGTTAATGTGGGCATATGTTTGTTTATGTATTACGATGTGATAGTTGCAGTAGTATTTATTTTAATGTTTGTTGAAGTAATTTCATGAATAACTTATGATGAAATAAGTAGGAAAAGTAAATCAGTTGTTGCAGTGATAGAATTTTCACATGGTACCAAAGCAAGTAAGCATAGATAGAAAGGGAAAATCAGATATGGGTCAAGACCATGATGCAGAGGCATCCACCTTAGGGGACTCACGCAATTTTTTAGAATATTGCACAAGAGAGAGAGATTTCAATTTCTCTATGTTGACTTCTAGGTTGGAAGAAGAAGTGGCGTGCATGACTAGTGTTGCATCATCAGAGAAGAGAAGATGAATTTTCAAATCACCATGGGGAACAAGGCGAAGTGTACTCCAGTAGGAAAGGGTACCATAGTTTTTTAGACAGAATCAGGAGAACGATTCTGTGCCACAAATGTGCTGCATGTACCAGGATTGGGGATGAACTTACTTTCCGTGTCACAACTACAAGGCAAGGGCTATGACATTTACTTCATCAAGGAAAAGGTATACATCAAACACCCGAGCTGGAAAAAGAAAGTATAGATCGGGATCAAAAGTAATCAATTGTATAGATTATAACTAGAATCTCCAATGGCACTAATAGGCAATCATTGGGACAAAGACTTGAACAAACAATAGCACAGAAGGATGGGTCACTTGCACCATGGAGCTCTGAGAATTCTTAGGGGCACTGTAACAGGAGTTCCAAATATGAGTACGGAACGAGATGATGTATGCAGGGGATGCGCTCTAGGAAAGTATGCCAAGGCGGCATTTCCTAGAAGCAACCACAGGGCCAAGAGTGTATTAGGATTGATACACTCAGATATCTGCAGACCTGTGTCCGTCAAAGCTCTCTGCAGTGTTGATTATTTCCTTACCTTCATTGATGACCATTCAAGGAAAACTTGGATCTATTTTCTGAAAACCAAGGATGAGGTTTTCTGTCGATTCAAGGAGTTCAAGGCTCTAGTGGAGAATCTGACAGGTAAGAAAATAAAAGTCTTGCGCTCATATAATGGTGGAGAGTATGTCGATAAGGACTTCACTGATTATTACGCTAAGGAGGCCATCAGAAGAGAGTGGACAACTCCCTACAATCCAAAGCAGAATGGGATGGCAAAGAGGAAAAACAAGACTATTGTAGAAGCAGCTAGGGCCATGTTGTATGATCAAGATATGCCAAAATTCCTGTTGGCGGAAGTATGCAACACAGTTGTCTACGTTCAGAACATGACTCCTCATCGAGCATTAGGCAAGATTACTCCAGAGAACATCTTCACTGGGAAGACGCTTGAAATCAGTCATTTCAAGATATTTGGGAGTTTAGCATATTGTGGCATCCCAGAAGAAGTTGGATCAGACTGCAGAAAAGGGGTATCTAGTAGGGTATAGCGAGAACGCTAAGTCATATAGAATCTATCTTCCAGGAAGCAGGAAGGTGGTAGTACGACAAGATGTAAAGTTCATGGAGGACAGAGCTTTCAAAAGATCTCATGAAATGCCTTCCGAGGAGCAGTGGAAAGAGGATCCATTGATCATGCCTCGTCAACCAACGAAAGTGAAGAATTCTTCCTTAGATCAGGAAGATTCTCAGGATGAGGAGGAGAAAATAGAAGCACCTACTGGCAGAGGAAGAACCAGTAGGGAACTTCGTCAGATTCTGCGTGATGCAGAGAACTTCATCGGAGAGCCAAGGAACAGTAAGAGAGAGCGAAAATAGCTAGACAGTTATCAGGTGTTAGTAGCTCAGGATGGGGAGCCTGCCAGCTTCAAAGAGGCAGCTCAGCATCAGGTCTGGCTAGATGCGATGGTGGAGGAGTATAACTCCATAATGGTAAATGATGTTAGGGAGGTGGTGTCAAGGCCTCAAGACAGATCTGTGGTAGGTTCAAGATGGATCTACAAAATCAAATATGTTGTGGACGACAGTGTTAAAAAATACAAGGTCGGGTTTGTGGCTAAGGGGTATGCTCAAAAGGAAGGAATTGACTATGAGGAGACCTTCGCCCCAATAGCCAGGTATACATCTATTAGAACCGTGATATCTCTTGCAGCCTAGACGAGATGGGAGATCCATCAGATGGATGTCAAGACGACATTTCTAAACAAGGTAATAGAAGAAGAGGTATACATTGAACAACCAGAGGGCTTTGAGACTTATGAGAAGAAGTCTCATGTATGCAAACTGAAGAAAGCCTTGTATGGGCTGAAGTAGGGACCGAAAGCGTAGTATGGTCGAATAGATGGCTACTTGCGGAAGATGGGGTTTGTCAAGAGTGATGCGGATCTGAATCTCTACTATCTGGTCATAGAGAACGAGCCACTTATCTTAGTATTATATGTGGATGATCTCTTCCTGACAGAATCATCCAGACTCATTAAGGATTGCAAGAAGAATCTAGCCACAGAGTTCGATATGAAGGATCTGGGACGAATACACTATTTCCTAGGGTTGGAAGTTTGGCAGCAGAAAGGAGAAATCTTCCTTGGGCAAGGAAGGTATGCTAAAGAAATCCTGAAAAGGTTCAGGATGGGAGACTGTAGACATATGGCTATGCTAATGATCACCAACTGGAAGAAGATTGATGCATCAGAAGACAAGGATGTCGATCCCACCCTATACCGACAGCTCATAGGGTCCCAGATGTATCTAGTCAATACCAGGCCAGATATTTGCTACGCTATCAACACCCTCATTCAGTTCATGGTGGAACCAAAGAGGGCTTACTAGGCAGCAACCAAACACGTTCTCAGTTATTTACAGGGAACAGTTGATTATGGGCTCTTATACACCAAGGGGAAGGATATCAAGTTGAGTGGATTCACCGATGCAGATTGGACAGGAAGTTCAGTGGATTGGAAAAGTACCTCTAGGTACTGTTTCAACATTGGATCGGGAATAACCTCCTGGTGCAGTAGGAAACAGAAGTCCGTGGCTCTGAGCTCGTCTGAGGCAGAATATATGGCAGCAAGCACAGCTTCGTGTGAGGCCATATGGCTTAGAAAATTGCTCGTAAACCTATTCAGAAGAAATATGGAGGCGACCAGGATCATGTGTCATAATCATAGTTGCATCAAACTCTCTGAGAATCCAGTATTCCATGATAGGTCGAAGCATATTGATATTCGGTGTCACTTTGTCAGAGATTGTGTCCAACGAGGAGCCGTACAGTTGAGCTACACTCCTACAAGGGAACAAGTGGCAGATATCCTCACCAAGGCTCTTGAAAGTCAAAATTTGACTACTTTAGGGAAAAGAGGGGGACGTTAAAGAACCCCTTTCAGAAGTAGTGTGTTAGCAGCACGAATGAAGAGGGAGTTGCAGCGTGGATGCAGTGTTGGGAGAAAGGACCAGTAGTAGCATGGATGCAGAGGGAGTTGTCGTACAGATGCAATAGTTGCAGTAGAAGAGTCATGGGCAGCAGTACAGGATGCAACAGTGCAGAGGATGTTGGCAAGGAGGCTTAACATTAGCACAGGTACCGATGCCGGATGATCAGAGTAATACTCAGTAAGGAGTATTGCTAGAGCACAGTCCTCGCTAAGAGGGAATGTTGATTTGGGGTAGCATCGGATGTGCCCTAGCCACGAAATTTGGTGGAGAGGTTGGGGCACATGAGATCTCCAATACCCAGAAAGGGTTTTGGGCAGATTCTAAACAGATCAAGAGGTATTAAAATAATTAATATTTTTAATGGAGTCCCTAAGTCTAAACTTAGGGAAAATAAAATAATAATGTGTATTAATATGAATCTGTGTTAGAATGGTCCAAAAGACATGGATCAAGTCAAATCTAGTCTTAGTCGTTGATTAGGGACTTAATCTTGGCCGTTGATTTATCAATGAGGAAAGCATAAGAGGAGGCTTGAAGGTCACTTGGAGAAGACACTAAGGGAGACCAATCAATTCAATTTCTCAGGTTCAATTTCAGAGCGGGGTTTGCTGAGAAATTGAACCAGTGGTCTAATGAGCAGTCAGGAGGCAGCAAGTATGGAACAAAGAAACAGGAGATCAGCGCAGAGGCAAAAAAGGTAGGCGCAGAGCCAGAGGAAGCCACGCAGAGGCAGTAGAGATTGCGCAAAGCCAGAAGGGCCTGCGTCATCCAAGCAGAGGCTGCAAGAGTGACGCAGAAGGCCAGAGAGGCTGCATAGAGCCTCAATAGGCTAACACAAAGGGTTTCAGACTGAAGCAGAGGGTTTCAGAAGAAGTGTTGGAAATTTGTCTATCTATGGGTAAGCCGGTTTGGCACCCTATTGTACTAGAAAATTGTTGAATAATAAAATCCTCCCTTGTCGCACTGGTTTTCCCACATTGGATTTTTCCGGGGACATTAGTCCAAAATAACTGTGTCAATGTGTGCATATGTTTGTTTCTGTATTACGGTGTGATATCTGAAGCAGTATTTATTTTAATGTTTGTTGAAGTAATTTCATGAATAACTTATGATGAAATAACTAATAAGTAGGAAAAGTAAATCAGTTGCTACAGCGATAGAATTTTCACAGACACCAAGTGCCCTATATACAGGCTTCCTCCTCATGCTTGTAGGCCGAGATGACTTGAGCCTAGGCCGACATGTCATCTTGGTGTAGGTTTATTGCTTCATTTTAAGACCGAATTGCTTGTAGCACTTGGACTTAGTCTTGGAGGGTCTTTTGACTCTTACAATGACTCAAATAAATATGTAACATGCCCAAGAAGGGTCTCTCATACATGACAAAGACTCAATTGACTTTATGACTTAATGACCAATCCATATAGCTCAGAACGGGAGCTAGATCTATAAAATAAAATTTCTTGAGCATGAAATCCATGACTCTAGCATAAAATAATTTTATTTTCTCCTTCTTTACATTAATTACATAAAATCATGATTACACGTCATTATGAAGATCGAACCGAGTTACATATTTCAACATTGGAAACCCTTGATTTTTATAAATCAATCTCCTTGTCCCTAAATACACAGTGTCAAACAGAATTATTAAGGAGATTCTAATGGAAATGCACCTACTTAGTCGCTCTAAGGATGGTGATGACCAACTGGCCTATTGGACCCCTTGAGCTATGTGATAGAATTTGGCTATCAACAACCCTGCCATGTAGTTGAAAGTCACATTGTTAGCACCTCTGAGAGAAGAGGCAAGTGGAGATTGAAGAAAGATCTTGATGATAGAATGTGGAGGTTGCATAATATTGTGGTTGTCAAAGCATTACATAAAAGACATTTAACCTGGATTAGTGCTAGAGTCGGGTATCATACTCAACATTTGAATAAATATGCGACCGTGTGGAAGCTTGCAAATGGACATCCTCTATGTAAGGTTGTGTTAAATTGTACAACTAGGACCAAATTCTGACCAAATTCCACTTTGAACAGCTCATTTGATGGAGATAATTATTGAAATCAATTCCGCTTTTCGAGAGGACGAAAATTGACCTAAGGTTCACTAAAATTGGACAAGGAGAAATATGTTTTTGACGTGAAGCCCACACATGTGCAATTTGTCAAGGTCGGCCTCACCATCATGTAGGCTCATGAAGCCCAAGAGACATGTCTTTCGACTCACATTAACTCATATAAATAAGAGAGAATATAAATAAGAGAGACCTCAAACCTCATTTGGCATATTCACAACTCAACAATTCTCTCTATTCATCTGATTGGTTCGTACATCTCATTGGGCAGCTGTCTTTCTTTCACACGAGTGGATTTCAGGAGGTTCCTTTGACTGACGTTGACTTTTCTGTTTCAACTGAAATTTGACCAGCATTCACCAAGGTGACTTTGACCAAATTTGATTGAGTTTGGAGGGTTTGACTCTGTTTGACCAGACCGCATTGACTGGCACAGAAACCAAGGAATTATGGGATGTTTGATTTTGACCTGCTTTGATGGCATGCTTGTTTGACCGCAGGGTTTACTTCAGGTTGATCAAGTTTGACAGCTGATTTGTTGACTGTTTTGGGCTGACTTTGACCAGCAAGGAAGGCCGAATTTGACTGGGTTTGACTGAGCTCCAAGTGGTATATTTTCTGTTGCGTTGACCACTGTTGACTTTCTGGTTAGGGATGTTTGACTGCTGTTGACTGGAAGCAGAATACTGCTGTTGTGACAGGGCTGTTTTGGACTGTATTGGATCACTTTACTGTCAAGTCAACTTTGACTTTGACTTCATCATTGTACATTATTGGATTCTCTCTCTGCTGAACAATTGATAATAGATAAGAAGGAATAAGAGTTTCCCCTTGTGGGATTTGTCCCTACCATTAGCCAAAATTTTGGTGTTCTCTTGTCTTGGCTTGTCTTCTGCATTTTACTGTTTACGTTCTATCTACAGTTACGGTCAATGTGAATTAATGGTTATGTGATTGCTACTGGAAACTAAATTGAAAATATCATTGGGCTAATAAAAAGACATTGAAGTAATTGTTGCAAGCATAGAACATACCATTGTTATCTAAAATTAACAGGTTGCGATAATAGTGGATGTCATTGAATAGGCAGCTTGTGTTTCTGTTGTTCAATAAAATGATTGCAAACTATTTTGTGCATGCCTCATAGAAGTGGCATTCTGTGATCAGAATCAAATTAAGGATTGTCCCAATTTGATTGAACTAGATTTGAAGAAGTTTGATCAAGAGCAACCGCTAGAGAACCCTTCTCATAAGAGGTGTCATGGTGTCTTGCTTCCAACCAACATACCAACAGATGGCTATCTGATTATAGTGTTATGATGCAACATGCATTGTTCACACATTTCTTAGTCTTGGAAAGACGTATTTTAGTTTGTAGCTTCATAGGAACACGCAGAGTCTTATACCAAGGCTGGCTTCTGAATTGATGCAAAAATTCAAGTTGAGCATGAAGGGAATCCAAGTGAATTATTTGGAAAATTACAAGGCTCCTGTTTTTCAGTCAACAGTCCTTCATTCAAGAAGGTTAAGATTTATGTAAAGATAAAGCCATTCATGGAATGGGAGAGGGTGTGCACATTAAGACAGGTTTTATCCCTACTTGAAAACAAGGTAGTTCTTAGGAAGCACATTTCCATAAGGCATCGCAGGGCTTCTAATGTCCAAGAATTCAATGAGGGCGCTCAGTTTTTCTTCCAAGTAACATTAGCTCTCTTGAAAATACGTAGGACAAGCTATAGGCTGCTCAAACAATGGGGATGTCTTTACTATTTAGTATAGTGCATAATACATTGGTTAACCCCAATTGACTATTAAAGTTAATAAGATAAGGTAATTGTGTCCAAAAATGACAAAGGGTTAGGTCAATGGAACTTGACAATATAAAGTATAAGTAGTGGCCAATAGTGACTACTGTGAAAATTTCTAAACTGAAATTCTACTACTCCAGCAAATGATTTATTTCACCTACTTATTATTCACAATAAGTTATTTACGAAATCCCTTCAATATATATTAAAATATATTCTATAGCAGTTATCACATAATTACCCAGAGAAAAATACATGCACAAGAACCAATCACATCAACACAGCTCTTTTTGGACAATTGTCCCCGACAAAACGCAATGTGGGAAAATCGGTGCAGCAGATGAAGGTTTTATTAATCTTCAACAGCAATTGCTTTTACAAGGAATGATTTTACAGAGAAACTAAAAGAAAACACCTGAGACTTTCCCTTTGAGACCTTCTAACAATTTGGAGACCCTGCTCCCTCTTTTGCGTCACTCTACGTGGCCCAGCGTGGCTCTGAGTGGCTCTGTGTCCCTGTACGTCAGTCTACATAGACTTTGTGTCTCTCCTCTGGACTGCATTTGTCTCTGTCTCCCACTGTCCCTGCGTCACCTCCTCCCCTATCACTGCCTGCTGTTGATGCCCTCCTCTTCCTCCATCCTGCAACTCTCCCTCTGAAATCAATCTCCTCTACTTGAGAATCGATTTTCCTTGAGATATTGAGTATCTGTTGGTGTATCTCCAAATGATCCTCAAGTCTTCTCTTATACTTTGATTGTTGACGAATCAATGGTCGAGATTAAATCCCTAATCAACAGCTAAGATTAAAATAGACTTGATCCTCGTCTTTTAGAAGCTTCTCACCCTTATCTTTACTAATAGCAATTAATATTTTTATTTTCCTAAATTTAGACTTAGGAACCCATTAAAAATATTAACTATTTTTAAAACTCCTCATCCGAGTGGAATTTCTCAATACGATTTCTGGGTCTTGGAGATCTCATGTGCCTTAGCCTCTCCTCCAAATTTCAAGGCTAGAGCACATCCGATGCTACCAAAAATCAACACTCCCTCTTAGCGAGGAATGTGCTCTAGCAATGTTTCACTATAGAAACATCACATTGATCTTGTGCATCAGTACCTGTGCTGATACTTGGCCTACTGCCTCACATCCCCTGCACTGTTGCTTCCTGTTTTGCTGTCCATGACACTGCCACTGCCACTGCCGCACCTGTACTGCAGCTCCCTCTCAACATGTTGCATCATGTTTCCCATAGCACTACCACTGCTCACTGCTACACTGCGACTCCTGACACTTATCCATTTCTGCTACTGAAATGGATTCTTTACCATCCCCATCTTCTCCCTGAAATAAACAAACTTTGTTCTTCCTAGAGCCTTGGTGAGGATGTCTACCACCTGTTCTCCTGTAGCAGTGTATCTCAACTATACTGCCCCTAGTTGGACACAGTCTCTGACAAAGTGACACCTGATATCAATGTGCTTCGACCAATCATGAAATACTGGATTCTCAGAGAGCTTGATGCAACTCTGATTATCACCACATGATCCTGGTCGTTTCCATCCTTCTCCTAAATTGATTCACAAGCAATTTCCTAAGCCATATGGCTTCGCACAAAGTTGTGCTAGCTGCCATATATTCTGCTTCAGCTGAGCTCAGAGCCACAGATTTCTGTTTCCTACTACACCAAGAGGTCATTCTTGATCCAATGTTGAAACAGTACTCAGTTGTACTTTTCCAATATACTAAACTTCCAGCCCAATCTGTGTCAGTGAACCCACTCAACCTGATGTCATTGCCTCTGGTGTACAATAGTCCATGCTCGACTGTTCCTTGTATATACCTGAGAACATGTTTGGCTGTTGCCTAGTGCACCCTCTTAGGTTCCACCATGAACTGACTGAGGGTGTTGACAACGTAACAAATGTCTGGCCTGGTATTGACCAGATACATCAGGGACGCTATAAGTTGTTTGTACAAGGTGGGATCAACGTCTTTATCTTCTAATGCATCAATCTTCTTCCAGTTGGTGATCATTGGAGTAGCCATAGGTCTACAGTCCTGCATCCTGAATCTCTTCAAGATTTTGTAGCATATTTCCCTTGTCCAAGGAAGTTCTCACCCTTCTGCTACCAAACTTCCAACCCCAGGAAATAATGCATCTGTCCCAAATCCTTCATGTCGAATTTTGTGGCTAGGTTCTTCTTGCAGTCTTTGATGAGCCTGGATGATCTTATCAGGAAGAGACCATCCACATATAACACTAGGATTAAAGGCTCATTCTCTACAACCAGATAGTAGAGATTAAGGTCTGTGTCACTCTTGATGAACCCCATTTTCTGCAAGTAGCCATCAATTCAACCGTACCATGCCCTAGGTGCATGTTTAAGCCCATAAAAGGCTTTCTTTAATCTGCATACATGAAATTTCTTCCCATGTGTCTCAAAACCTTCTGGTTGTTCAATGTATACTTCCTCTTCAATTACCTCGTTCAAGAATATCGTCTTGACATCCATCTGATGAATCTCCCACCCCATCTATGCTGCAAGAGATATCACAGTTCTAATAGAAGTATACCTGGCTACTGGGGCGAAAGTTTCTTTGTAGTCTATCCTTTCCTTCTGAGTATACCCCTTAGCCACAAACCTCGCTTTGTATTTCTCCACACTGTCGTCTGCAACATACTTGACCTTGTAGATCCATCTCGAATCTACCACTGATTTGTCCTAAGGCCTAGGTACCACTTCTCAGACATCATCGACCATTATAGAGCTGTATTCCTCCACCATAGCATCCACCCATACTTGATGCTAAACGGCCTCTTGAAAACTAGCAGGTTCCCCAACCTGAGCTACTAAGGCCTGGTATTTGTCTGGTTTGCTCCTTTTTACTATTCTTGGGTGCACCAATGAAGTCTTCTGCATCCCATAGAATTTGTCGGAGTTCCCGGCTCGTTCTTCCACTGGTAGTAGACACATCTATCAACATTTCCTCTTCCTGAGATTCTTCCTGTTCTGAAGATTTGTCTTCAAGAGAATTTCTAGTACTAGTTTCTGTTGGTTGAAGTGGTTTGACCAACAACTCATCTTTCAGCTGCTCCTCGGGAGGTATTTCTCAGGATTTCCTAAAAGCTCTATCCTCCATGAACTTTACATCCCACTGAACTACTACCTTCCTACTCCCTGGAAGATAGACTCTATATGCCTTAGCATTCTCGCTATATCCCACAAGATATCTTTTCTCAACAGTTTGATCTAATTTCTTTCTCTTCTCTTCAAGTATATGGCAATACGCTAAACTCCCAAATATCCTGGAATTACTGACTTCAGGTGTCTTCCCTATGAAGACCTTCTCCGGAGTGATTTTGACCAATGCCCTGTGAGGAGTCCTGTTCTGGACATAAACTGTCGTGCTGCATGCTTCTGCCCATAGGAATTTAGGCATATCCTAATCATACAGCATTGCCCTAGCTGCTTCCACAATAGTCTTGTTTTTCCTTTCTGCTACTCCATTCTGCTTCGGATTGTAAGGAGTTCTCCACTCTCTTCAGATGCCCTCCTTAGCACAAAAATTGGTGAAGTCTTTGTCAACATACTCTCCACCATTGTCTGAGCGCAACACTTTTATCTTCTTTCCCGTCAGATTCTCTACTAGAGCCTTGAACTCTTTGAATCAACCGAAAACCTCATGCTTGGTTTTCAGAAAGTAGATCCAAGTCTTCCTGGAATGGTCATCGATGAAGGTGACAAAGTATTCGGCACCACTAAAAGCTTTTGTGGACATTGGTCCGCAGATGTCTGAGTGTATCAATCATAGCACACTCTTAGCCCTATTGTTACTTCTGGAAAATGCTGCTTTGGCATACTTGCCTAGAGCGCACCCTCTGCATACATCATCTCGTTCAGTACATAGTTCTAAAATTCCTAATACTGTTTTCCTGAGAATTCTCAAAGCCCCATGGTGTAAGTGTCCCATCCTCTTGTGCCATAGTTCATTCAAATCTTTGTCTCCATTACTACCTATCAGTGCCATTGGTGATTCTAGCTGCAGCCTATACAACCTGTTACTTCTAATTCCAATTTGGGCCTTCTTTTTCCAACTCTGGTGTTTGACATATACTTTCTCCTTAATGAAAAAAACGTCATAGCCCTTTTCTGAAGTTGAGATACGGAAAGTAAGTTCATCCCCAATCTTGGCACATGCAGCACATCGATTGCTCGAAGTCTCTCTCTTGTTTCGGTTTGAAAAACTATAGTACCTCTTCCTACTGGTGTACACTTTGCCTTATTTCCCATGGTGATCTGAAAATTCATTCTTTCTTCCTGATAATATAAAAAATATTCTTGAATTCCTGTCATATGCCAGGAAGCTCCACTGTCTATATACCAAACCTCCGAGGAGGCAGAGCTTGTAAGCAAGCGACTTCTTCTTCCAATCTAGAAGCTAACATAGAATAATCGCAATTTATGTCCCTTGTGTGTTCTTATGGAAATCTGCGCGAGTCCCCTTGAGTGGATGCCTTTGCATCATGCTCTCGACTCATAATCGATTTTCCTCTACTGTTGTCAGATCTCTGTTCTAATACCATGTGAAAAATTCTAAACTGAAAGTCTACTACTGCAACAACTGATTTATTTCACCTGCTTATTATTCACAATAAGTTATTTACGAAATCCCTTTAGTAAATATTAAAATAAATTCTATTGCAGTTATCACATAATTACCCAGACAAAAATACATGCACAAGAACCAATCACATCAACACAACTATTTTTGGACAATTGTCCCCGGAAAAACCCAATGTGGGAAAACCAATGCAGCAATTGCTTTTACAAGGAATGATTTTACAGAGAAACTGAAAGAAAACACCTGAGACTTTCCCTTTGAGACCTTCTGACACTTTGGAGACCCTGCACCCACTTCTACTTCACCCTTGCGTCACTCTGTGTGGTCCAACGTGGCTCTGAGTGGCTCTGCGTCCCTCTGCGTCAACCTACGTAGGCTCTGCGTCTCTCCTCTGGAATGCGTCTTTCTCTGCACTGTCTCCCACTGTCCCTGTGTCACCTCCCCCCTTGTCACTGCCTGCTGTTGATGCCCTCCTCTTCCTCCACCCTGCAACTCTCCCTCTGAAATCAATCTCCTCTACTTGAGAATCGATTTTCCTTGAGATACTGAGTATCTGCCAGTGTATCTCCAAATGATCCTCAAGTCTTCTCTTATACTTTTCTTGTTGACGAATCAACGGTCGAGATTAAGTCCCTAATCAACGGCTAAGATTAAAACAAACTTGATCCTCGTCTGTTAAAAGCTTCTCACCCTTATCTTTATTAATACCCATTAATATTTTATTTTCCTAAGTTTAGACTTAGGAACACATTAAAAATATTAATTATTTTAATAACCCCTCATCTGTGTGGAATTTCTCAAAACGATTTTTGGGTCTTGGAGATCTCATGTGCCTTAGCCTCACCTCCAAATTTCAAGGCTAGAGCACATTCGATGCTACCACAAATCAACTACACTATATGAGTGTATGGAACAATCCTAGGTGCTAAAATGTTATCAAAATAAAAGAGACAAATGACAACGATAGAATGAAAGGAGAATGAGCTAAGACAAAAAGAAGTGAAAACCCCTAGGAAACCTTCAAGAAGATCAGTTTCATGACTACAAAATTCAAATACAATCACAAACAGCATAAAAAACAAAGAACCTGCAGTCATGGCAGAGTTGGACAACAGCAAAGACAATAGGCAAAACTTAAAAGCCTGCAGTACAACTACATTAATCAAGTGAAAGATCTCAGTGATTAAGTAGGGCACCTAATTTTTATAAGGGGGCAGATGTAGGACTAGTAAAATTAGGATTTAATTAAGAATATGTCTTAGTATGTATAACCAAATAAACTGACCTATCAACTATCATACCCATACATGATCCACAAAATCTTCTGTATTGCATTTGGAGAATGTGTGGTGGCAAGGTAACAGGTGGCATTGGGCAGGAGGTAAACCGTAAACACGTGTTTTGTAGGCTCACCATTGAGTCTTTATTGTTGGAATGACTTTAAGTTTATAGCCATTAAATTATTTAGTATTTTAGTCTTAACTCTTTTGCATATCGGTATGCATGTGGTAACCGTACTCTTTATAGATTAAAATGAGCTGCCTTTATAAAACACGTTGATTTTCTGCAGAAATGTTGGTTCTCTTTGCTTATATCAGGAAAAGGAGGCACACTAGTATTTCTTTAGCCCCTTGATGTAATCCCTGATGTAAGTTTATTGAATATTGAATGTCATATTAGATGCATTTTCTTCTCAATAAAAGGTTTATTTGTACAGTGACAATGGTTTAAAGTCATGCCCCAAAGCTGGATGAATGTATAATGTGTTTTGAAAATGTGCCATTACACTAGATATAATTCTTGGTAGGATAGTCTTTTGGCTTTCAGAAAATAGGCTGATGTACCATTTTTCCTTTAGAATCAACATTGACAGTGTAGCATTTGAGCCATCATATCTTGCTACTCCAAATTCCATAGGATCCTTGACCTCATGAACAGTATGAAATTTCATTTCATTTCTTTAGACAAATGAATGGTACAAAATGGTGTAGTGAAGATTTCTAACCACATAGCGCCACAAAGGAACTCGTTGAGGCAGGTATGCTAGCCCAACACGCTGCGTTAACTTGATCAGCAATTTACGAAGTAGTGGACTTCGAGCAGCAGCTGTTGACTTTATTAGATTACAGGTCTCTTGCCAGACTGTTGATGCCACATCAAGTAAGATATCTCTGCCACCAACCTTGCACACGAAAGAAAGTATTAAATTTAGTCTCCAAATAAAAATAACCAAAAAACATAAATTGATAAAGTCCTGGACTTCTGATCAATAATTGATTGAACATGATAACTTGGGAGTTGCACTGAGGCTCAATCATTGGATTAAAAAAAGAATGTGGATTAAAGTAAGAATCTTTCCATCTTCAGTGGCTTACCTTTATATACATGGTAGCACTTGCATATGCACATAAACAAACGTATATGTAGGTCTAAATGTATGTATGTGTATATGAATACATGTATGCATAATGTACAGGGATATGAAGGGATGACTACAACCAATATCAGATACCTAAGTGTATATGAATGCATGTATGCATAATGTACAGGGATATGAAAGGATGACTACAACCAATATCAGATACTTTAAGTATGTTCTACAAACTGTATAAAGTGTTTTATTTCTTTGCACATGGTAACCTTTATTAAAAAGTACATCGATGTTGAATGTAAATAAGCTTGCAGCTATGCACGTAAACACATGTACATATCATATATACACAAATTAAAAGATTGTTGCAAATTGCAATGTATATAATATACATATTACAAAGTTAAAATGTGAACTCCTGACTGAACTTATCTTAGTAAATGAGTGGATCTTCAATTACTTTTCAGTGTTTAGGAAATGGCATTTTTCAACTTTCAAAGGGCTACAGAAATTTCTATTAAGAACATTACTAATGTTAGCTTCGTAAACAGAGCTAAAAAGATCCACCATAGGAATTACCATTCTGCAATGTATAGTCCTATAACTTTTGCAAGCTTTGAAAAGACCAACTTCAATAAAACCCAAAGAAAGATCAAGTCAGATCAGCACCTTTGGTGTTCAGCCAGATGCGTCATGTTCACAGTTTCTTCATGCAAAAGCATAGAGGCCCAAAGAACTACGTAGATCGTCAATTTCCATCCTAATGAACATAACTGCAGGAAAATATGAACTGCTACTGTATAGGATACAATATGAATTCATAGTTGAAGATTCCAAACCTTAAAAATAGCTGCCATTGCCTCTGTAATGCCAGGTACCAAAAAGATATCAGCAGTTCCATCCATGGATGTTGACAAAGCTTCTTGTGTCCATTGTATAAAGCTGAAGAACAAATTTAAAGAGGATCTCAGTTCAACCCATTCTTCCCAGAACAATTATTTTATTCCACTGCTAATGTGTAGCTCATAATTGTTATTGCAACAAAATAACTATTTTCTAAATAGATGTAATGAAGCCCATTTTATGGTCATCTCTAATAGCATGATCAGCATATATTAATTGTCCCATTTGAAAGTAGATCAGTACTCTAATATAAATAGGGATCTTAAGAATGCATTCAAAATCAGAATAAAAACACCTACTCAACAGAACAAATATAAAATCCTTTGGAAATAGAGCTCTAAAATTAAAAGGTACAGATGCATACAATCCACCTCGACAATAGAAAGTGAAGGAAAGAATAAAATAGAAAAAAGTGGTAAAGATATAGTAACTTCTCAACACAACTTGCAAGACAGATTTATTGTAAATAGCAAAGATGCTAGACTCCATATATAAACTTAAGGTTGATCAAATAGACAACATTAATTGCCTCAACTCATATTACGTTTTTTATTGGTTCTGAGCAAGTGGAGAAATTTGATGCTGAATAATGAATTACAATCAACCTCCTTTTATGTGAGCTTAGGCATACAGATAGATTAAGGTAGTATATTTAGAGATGTCACCCTCCAATCTGGTGAGAAGAAACAAAAATTCAATTTGGATGTACACGATTATTCGCCTGTATGGTATTTTTGCTTATGCTCTAGAAGGTAATTAGCTGCCTAACTTCCAGGGATTTTCAGCTCATGGTAGCTGCACTTGAATTTTAGACTGTATGGCATGTTTGTTCATGGTCTAGGAGGTTACTAGCTGTCCCAAGGACTTTCAGTTCATGGTGACTGCTTTCTGTGGCCTGTTTCTATGTATAAAACATGTATATATCTCTGATCAATATAATAGTCAAAGCATTTTATTCAAACCCATAAAGAAAATCTAAAAAATGCTGTGTGCTTGTTATAGACTAGGCAAGACAAGATAATATAGGCTTAAGGCAGAGAAGATAAAGTATGTGTGACAGCCTTTTCATTGCTTTCTGCAACCTCAAGAAACTCTTTGGGGGCCAAAAGATCCAGGAGGTTGGGATTCAGGAACCAATGGGAGGACTGTCATGTAACCTGCCAAGTGACATGCAGCCGTATACTAAGTAGTTTTCCGTTATAAGGGAATTTAGAGGAAAATAGAGCCCATATTTGACCTAGAAGTGCTTGAAGTGACATGACACTCTCCTTTTAGGCCATGTGTCGCATGTCCTCATGTTGGACACCTAGACACTCATGACACGAGTGTCAAACAATCATAGTACATGTCAAGAATCATGGTTAGGGCATGTATCCCTGGCACATCCAAAGCTTGGGTCACACAGGTCCCAACACTGGGCAATGGCTAATCTCTCATGCATTAGCATTGGCCAATTACTTTCAAGTATCAATACTTGGATCTTATTACCCCTTCAAGCATGATTCATTTTTGCATTTTCATGGGCCTTTATTCTCTGGATCTTATTACCCCTTCATGCATTATTCATTTTTGCATTTTCATGGGCCTTTATTCTCTCACCAAGCACAACAGAAGACCCTTGGAGTTCAATAACAATTATAGCTTGATGGAGGCATCTCCAGCATTACATTGATGGATGATATGAGTAGGAAGAAAGTCCTAGAACAGAAACACCCTACCTTATTTAGACTCCAAAGCAAGATTTATGGCAAGATAGGGGTCAAATACAACAAAAGCAGGAGGCACCCTACACATGGAGGTCCAAAGCATGAAAGATGATAGGGAGAGCAAAATGCCCTACCTTGGAGGAGACCTTAGGCATGACAAATGAGAAGAGAAAGACCTAATGGAGGAATGCCCTAGCATTGTGGCCACTTGCCCATGAATATAACCCTAGCAAGAAGGAAGTCTGATGTGAAAGGGACTTTAAAAGCAATGTGAAGTGACTTTATGGGTCATTGCACATTATCTGAGGTGCATTCCACACATTTGGAGGCACAATTCACCATTGAGACATTTGTGGCAAGGACACTTGGTTTCTAGGAATGTTCTACATAGTTGGAGGAAAGTCCATGCATAAGAAAGTGCCATGTTGCATGGTTGACATGGTCCAAGCACTTATACAAAGAACAAATGCATACTCAAAAGAAATAGGGATGATGATATGTAGCAAGTAGAACTCTGCAAAAGTGAATGAGGTCCCAAGTCAAAATTGGACTATAAGCCGAAGGAAGACCAAGTTAGAACATCATTATCACTCATGAAGTGGTGTGCTAGGGTTCATGAGAACTCTACAAGTGGTGCACTTGAATTCGAGTGGTCCTAAATCACATGAAGGTCCTCGGAGGTGTGCCCTAGGAAGGGCATTGTTAGTGGATTAAATTATTATTTTCCCTCTCTAAACCCTAAAAGAGACCAAGCGCTAATTTGAGAGGATGGAAACCTATAAATAGAGGATAAATTCATTTGCTAGAGACGTGGATGGAGTTGTGGCAAATGTTTTACAACTAGGACTCGAGCTCAAAATCGATCGAGAGTCAACTCAAACTTAGCTTGGAATCAAACCATTTTGATTTTTATGACTCAATTTGCTAAAAAATACATAATCTTTTAATGAAAAAATGTATTTTAAAGATTCCAAACCATTAGAGACAAAATATGCAAAGTTTGTTAATGTATATACCATGTAAGGGTACATATATCAAAATGGCACCGAGTGTAATACATATCTGAAACAAAAGACATAATCAAAAAGGGTCTAAATGGCCTCTAGAGTCCGAAAAACAACATGTGTGATGCCACAAGCTACTGGCCTAATACATATCACTAATAAACACGATCAATCATCAAACTCATCAACATTGCCGGGAGTGGGATCCTCAACATGAACTACAAGAACTAGATTGGAGTCCTTGGACTCGACGGGCTCCTCAAGTACATTTGCAACTACAGTGTTGTGACACAAATACAGAAATGAGGGGGAGAAGGTTCTCTATATAATGTATATTTAGGGATTAGGGTGATAGAATTTATGTTTTAGGTATAAATTTATATACAAAAAAAATATCTTCAAACTATGTGTTATAGCTTGTAGGGTGCCAAATTGAATCGACTCAACCGAGTTAGACCAGTTTGGTTCCAAACCAATCACATCATACATCAACTCGACCAATTTGTTACCAAACTGGTCCCCAAACCATTTAGGAGGCCAAGTCAATACGAATGATGGTTGACTCACTCAACTCGACCAAGTCAAAGTCCAAGTCAACCATTTTTTAAAACACTGGTTGTGGGAGATCCCCTCCAAGCATCGTTGAAGATATATTGGGATGACGAAGTTAGGGGGTATTTTAATGTGTGATTCCTCATCATTCTTCATCTTCTTGGGTCAATTTGATGGTTGAAAATTAATAGTATAGATTTGTTCAAATAACCTTTGTAGAAGGGTCATTTTGCTCCAAGGATTGTTTAGGGTTCATGAGGATTCTACAAGTGGTGCGCTTAAGTTCAAGAGGCCCTAAATCACATGAAGGTGTTGAAGCTTATGGTAGCTTCGAAAGGTCTTCTACATAGGCTTGGTGTCTTAGCATGTAGAAGATGATTTATTGCTTCTTTAGGTGCTTTCTTGGTGGAGTAAGTGATTTATGTCTTCTTTCGTAAGTCTAACTTAGAAAAAGTACAATTATTAAAGTCAATTAATTATTGTGGACTAGTAAGTCATTTTCTAAGGATAAATAATTTAATTGTTTTAAGTGACCTAAAAATGATCTCAACCAATGATCTCCAAGATCTTCTAGAAGGGAGATTAGGGTTAGGGATATAGGCTTAATGAAGATTATAAAAGACGCCTAGCGAAGAGTTGAAGACACAAGAGAGGAGACACAAGAAGAGAAAGCGATTTTATATAGTGCAAGAGGCTCAGTAGACTGAAGCGCAGAGGAGGAAGACTACAAGAGGATTCAAGGGTGAATCTAGGAGGTAGAGTTGTGGAGATTGCAGGGTCGAGTTGCTGAAGAGAGGGAGGTTGATTTAATTGGAGAAGTCGATTTGTTGGAGGTTGAATTTCCTGAAGTGCAATGGCAACTCGTTGGGAAGGTGCAAGGTCGATTTTCCAACAGATTGACTGGGCCAAATTTCTTCAAGTCGAATTCCTTCAAAGGTCGATTTCCAAACGGCTGAATTCATCTAGCGGGGGTCGAGTTACAAGTTCCAATTATTGTATCTTTCCTTGTAATTCTTTGTGGGTCGAAAACCCTAACTTATGAGATGATTAAATGACGAAGAATTGTTGTGGGTGAATTATTTATCTGTTGTAATGTGTGATTGATCTCTCCGACTTTTTATTTCAGCTACATATATTTCTAGAGGTTAAAATACCAATGATTCTATTTTTTGATAATTCAGAGTTTATTTTGTTAATTAAATAAATTGTTAGGAATAAATAATTACCGTGAGAAAATAAACTTGGTCTAGTATTAGGAGATTTAACAGAGGGCCTAGAGACCAAACCCTAATTTGATAAGATGGACACCTGTAAATATTGGAGAAATTAATTTGCTAGAGACATGGATGGAGTTGTGGCCAATGTTATACAACTAGGACTTGAACTCAAAATCAATCATGAGTCGACTCAAACTTAGCTTGAAATCAAACCATTTTGATTTTTATGACTCAATTTGCTGAAAAATACATAAACTTTTAATGAAAAAATGCATTTTAAAGATTCCAAACCATTAGAGACAAAATATGCAAAGTTTGTTAATGTATATCCCATGTAAGGGTGCACATATCAAAATGGCACTGAGTGTAATACATATCTGAAACAAAAGACATAACCAAAAAGGATCTAAATGGCCTCTAGAGTCCGAAAAACAACATGTGTGATGCCACAAGCTACTGGCCTACTACATATCACTAATAAACACGATCAATCATCAAACTCATCAACATTGTTGGGAGTGGGATCCTCAACATGAACTACAAGAACTGGATTGGAGTCCTTGGACTCGACGGGCTCCTCAAGCACATTTGCAACTACAATGTTGTGACACAAATAGAGAAATGAGGGGGAGAAGGTTCTCTATATAATGTGTATTTAGGGATTAGGGTGATAGAATTTATGTTTTAGGTATAAATTTATAAACAAAAAAAATATCTTCAAACTATGTGCTATAGCTTGTAGGGTGCCAAATTGAATCGACTCAACCGAGTTAGACCAATTTGGTTCCAAACCAATCGCATCATACATCAACTCGACCAATTTGGTACCAAACTGGTCCCCAAACCATTTAGGAGGCCAAGTCAATACGAATGATGGTTGACTCAACTCAACCAAGTCAAAGTCCAAGTCAACCATTTTTTTAAACACTGGTTGTGGGAGATCCCCTCCAAGCATCGTTGAAGATATATTGGGATGACGAAGTTAAGGGGTATTTTAATGTGTGATTCCTCATCTTTCTTTGTCTTTTGGGTCAATTTGATGGTTGAAAATTAATAGTATAGATTTGTTCGAATATCCTTTATAGAAGGGTCGTTTTGCTCCAATAAGAGGATGTGAGGATCCAAGTCCCCTGGTTCAAGTTTGTGTTCAATTTCAATGACCTTGAAGTTCAACAAAAATTTGACAAGAAAAAATAGACGATAAAATTCGACATTAAATTTGAGAACTATAAAATTCAAAATTTGAAATATTTATATAATAAAATTTAAAATATGTGTGATATGGTCTTACTTTAGAAATTAATGATTTACTCAAAATACATGTTGATTGTCATATAACACTCATTTAGTCTCCCATTCAAACATTGAAATACTCTTTCCATTTTTCCCATAGATTTTCTCAGGTTTATAACCTTATATCTCTTTTTCCTTACATATATTATTTTTAATCTTCTCTACAACTACAATGCTCACACCAAAAACCTACAAATCTCCCTTCATGACAAAGCCAAAGATGCACTTTGCCTTTAAGAGTTAGAACGAAAATTCATCAATTTTCATAGGAGTTCATCGGACAGGAATGGGCCCTGTTGCCACAAAATCTATCAGGCCCGATACAAAGCTTCACAAGGCAAGGGGCCAAACCTTATGGCAACAAAGAGGAAGGGTTGCCATTGTCACCTCAACAACCTTCCTATTGGTCTTTAGTGGGATTTAAACTACAAGGGAGGCTTCCCTAAATCACATATGAGGATATTCTAATACTAGGGCTCAAGGAGATAAGTTTTTGAAGGTATAAAGTTGGATAGAGTATTGGCAAGGCCAAAGATGACCCAGGTTTTCTATGTTATGGTTCAAGTACTCTAAATCTAGACCACTAGATGAGCCACTATATATTAGGGTTTGGACGATCTTCAATAATATGGCATTCAATGCCATATAGTAGCCTTAGAAAAGGCTTTAAAATGATACTCAACAAGAATAGGACAAAACCTTCAAATAGAGGTTAGGATTAAGCTAGGGTAAATTGTTTTATGGTTGTTAGATATGCATAAATAGCAAAATAAAGGGATGACGCCAGCCCCTTAAAGGTATATCATACCATGTCCTATGCTAGATTTTGCTTGTAGACAATTTATATAGGTTATGCCTAAAATATGAGCCACCCACATGCAATCAAATTATGATTTTATGCATAAATCCGAACGAGAAACCCTAGCAGTTGCCTTAGCCCTCTAAAAGAGAGAAAAAGAGAGATTTTCATGATATTTTATGGTGACCAACACCTTATCCTACTAGGGTTTGATGGATTCTATATGGTACAACTTCAAGAGAGGGTATTGATGGAGTAAGGGAGGTTGCCTTAGGGCATCCACTTCTAAAGCCCTAGCTCTTGCTCTTGTGAAGAGAGAAATTAAATATAGCGTTTGCACATACAAAGTTTCCCTATAGGCCTTAAAGGAGCAGTTTTATATGCAATATAAAAGCAAAATTTCAGCAATAATAAAGCATTTAGTCATGGCACATTTGAAACCCTACTTTAAGCATAAAGCATGCAAATTTTCAATCCCAGAACAATGTCTCCATGCAAAAATCACATCCTCAACCAAGTCGCACCAAGAAAGATCACATTTTGCCCAATATATCAAAAAAGACTAGATCGCACTCTCTTAGAGAGGAACAAAATAAAACGTGTGATGATGCGAAATAGAAATGAGGGGAGGCTCTATTTATATGAGACATATCCCACTCATTCTAACAATAATTAGATTGATGAAGCCTATTGACAAGTTTACTTTAAGTGTTCCACAAGAGAGAGGTTACAAACCAACCTCATAGCTCAAAAGCATAACAAAAGCGCCATAAAAGCCCACATGTGTGGGAGAAAATGCTCCTCGAACATGACATCATCCTCCAAATGAGCTCTCTAAGCCACCAAAAGGTGTGATATGGGCTAAAGAGTGCTCCATACTCCAAGATGCATCTCAAGGATCATGTAGAACACTCCAAAGTGACTCTATGCCAACATATCATGTCCATGGTGACCTACATCACCCTCAGAGGAGCAAGAGGGGTGACATGGCAGTCTATAACTCAAGTGTTGGAGCTCCAAGTGATGTGCAAGCCCCCTATCATCTCAAGGGTGACCATCATCATCCGAGCTTCAGAACAAGAGATACCCATCAACTAGTGTCAAGGCCAACCTAGGGCATCCTAGGTCCACTGGACACATCATCAATATCTGCAACACCAAGCTCCACGAGCTCAACGTTTTAGTATCATCAAGTTCAATCTCTCTCTCTGCAAAGGATACTACAACCTCTACTACTCTGCTGAGAAGGTCAAGAAATCATCTCAAGCAACCTTTGCTACTGCAATGATATCCACCTAACAAAAGCCTCTCAAGATCAAGTGAAAATCAACAATCATTAGGTAACAAAAACCATGTATGCATCATAGTGGCCCATACTTAATGTTAGGGGTATAATAATACTTCACACAAAGATCAACGTCAAATATCTAACTAGACCAAGTCTCATATAAGTGTTCCCTCCTTATGTTAAGGATGGCTAGATGGATAACCCTATTAGGCATTTCCAACTCCCAAGGGGCAATGACAAATCCCAAGTTAGTCCACCAATCCATAGTTGTGCGTGTAGATGGCGACAACAAAGTGGGCATGACTTCAGGGCGAGGTGTCAACGCCAAGTGACTAGCTAATGGTGGTCCACCATCTTGAGTGTATAGATGTAAGGAGGGAGCAATCATGAAGGCATGAATTACCCCTTTCCTTGTCTTTCTTTTCCGACCCCTCTAGTGCACCTTTTACTTCTATATGATAATGCTTTGATTTAGGTGTGTAGCTTAGGAGCCCAAGCTTGTGTTTTGAGATTTAGCATTTAATACCCCTTAACGATGATGCGGTTTATGGATCATCAAGGTTGGGACAATGTAGGATTTCCTTTTTATATGTGCGGCATCATGTGCTCGAGGAACTAGGTGATGACTAATGAGCGGGGTAGAGCTCATGCTAGGATTTTTCCCACGTGCTAATCAAATGTCCCAACCATCTTTTGCATTTTTATCATTTTTTTCATTGTGACTTTCCTTTGCTTTTAACATTCTTTGAGTTGCATCAACCTTTAGGGCAAATTTTTTTGACCTGACTCAAAGATGAGAATAAGAAGGCGCTAATCCCCATGACCAATGACCACTAGCCCAAAGAATGGAGATGGAATAAAGGGAAGATGGAAAGTGGTAAGTATGGTGATATCATGGACACGCTACTTCAATCAAAGCTTCCCATGTAGTGTCCTTCCTAAAACCCTACAGCCTCAGAGGAGGTCACATTGGACTAGAGTCAAAGACTAACCTCGCTAGTGAAGTGAGGGAACAAAAATATAGTCAAGATCGATAAATCATCTAAATCACCCCTTGATTCATGTTAGTATGCCTGAAACATCAAGTAAAAGCACATGATTACAAAATGGTTGAAGTGTTTGTCGATGGATGACCCACCTTCCTTCAAGTAGGTTTGTCTAACAGGAGAAAGAAATCTGACCAAAGCAAGAAGTGGAGGATCTATGGCATCATGTCATGTGTTAATCAATAGGGTTGTTGGTTGGCTGGCTATCCAAGGAGGAGAAAATTTTCCTATGAGTTTGATCCGAACTTAAACAGGAATGCAACAACTTACAGATATAATCATAAACACAGAGATGCAGCAGAGAAAACACTTCATTTCATTAATAGAAAAATATTGAACTATGCTTACAAACAGAAGGGAAATAAGATAGCTCGGGCGATGGTAGCTTATCTCTAAGAAGAGATGTGGCAGCTACATGCCTCTAAACTGTGTTACAATGAGGCTCAAGGGCCTATTTATTATTGGAAAACATGAGAAAACCCTAACCCCTGGAGATGTAACACCAAGAGTTTGTGGGCCCCGGTGGGGTTAGTTGGGCAGCCAACTTCCCAAGGTCGTAACTTGGTCTATTGTCTTCGTTTGGCGCATACAATACCTTGTTGGAAAGGTCTCTCTAAGTACTATAGGTTTCACCATGGCCCTTGCCTACGGATATGGGACTGCTGCGGACACCAAAAAAAATGTCGTTTAGGGGGTCAAAACTGCTCTGAAAGTTCACGACCCGAAAAACTGCTAAAAATAGTAAATGTTGGAATGAACAAGGAAACAGATGAAACTGACTAGGGGGTCTAGGACCTAGGTGGAATAGGCGAGTGGCCACCAATAACAACCTGGATCAGAGATACCTACTTTTTGGTGGGTAACAGGCCCCTCAAATTATGGGAGACACCTTTTGGAGCTAGGTGAATCCCATGGCTTATTTATCCTGAACGAGCTCACTTGTTTTCGGAGTCCAGGAAATTTTACTTGCTTCCCTCACAATGTGGGAGCCAATGTGGTTGACTATGTCCAAGCCAACCAGGATCTCCTCCCACATATCTAGCACTTTTTGGTATCCCAACTCCCTCTAGCAAACCATGCTCTCCTCAACTTCTCCCTCTCTACATCCCCCCCACCTTCCCCTACCCCCAGCCCACACCACCTTCATTTTTGATAGAGATTATACCAACTCCTACACCACCTACCTTAAGGAGTCATTCCTCCCCCATTTCACACTTCAAGTCACTAGACACAACCACAACCAAATATGAGATACTTTCCACAGTCCTCATGGAAGCATCCCTTAACTCCTACCCCCATTCTACTCGACAGCACGCCCATAAACTACCCCTAGACCATTGGTTCAATGATGAATGCAAATCCCTCTACAAACACCTCTATCTCACCCTCACATGTGATCCATCTTCTCCTTGCCTCTGCAAAACATACTGCAAACTCCTTCAATGCAAAAAGCAAACATTTCTCTTTGAAAGGAGACAGGAACTTTGTGAGGCCCTTCATCACTCCCTAAAAGCCTTCTGACGCACCCTTTTTACTAGACACCACTCCATCCTACCTCACCTTGACCACCAGACCATGTTCTCACATACAGCTGTTAAAATTGGGTAACATCAGGACAAATTTCCCCTAAGAGAAACCCTGAGCCCCATATATATCCCATCTTTCCAAAGGAAGAATTATAAAATTTATTAAAAATTAATTGGGCAAGAGATTATCAAAATGGGGAAAACATAAGTGAGAGCAAAATTCAAAATTAAGTATTTCCCTCCAAAATAAAGTTTAAGTAGGCCAAATTCAAAGGCACCCATTTCGTTTTGGAAAACCTACATATATATACCTCAATTGGTCGATCTCATAGAGATATGGACGGCATGGTTCGTATATAATAGAAATCTCTGCGGTTTGGATGGCACTCCTCTTCCATGATTTAATAAGTTGGTCTGAACTACGGATGGCACACACGATCTGGGTTACACTTCGCACTAGTCTTGTATATTTGACACAGTGCACGCAAGGGCAACTCATTGCATATTAGCGAAGAATCTAGTATGTGGCACAGCTTGTTATGTTTTCAGTGGATAAACGTTATACCTATCCGTGGATGGCACAGACTCATTATATCACTCTGAGAATAGCTCGTTGTGGCCAATTATGTTACTCTGCATAGTTCGTTTGTAGATTGCTTCATATCAACAGCACATATTTCTATGGCTCGTATTTCTGTTGAGACTCTTATAGTACCCAGTTCCTCTATGCTCGCACTTGTTCTTTGTTTCATGGTCTCTGTGTTATGATCTCTGCAAATTATCGATTATGGTCTCAGCATCATATGGTATGGATCTAAGATGGCTCTGCGATGAAGCATTGACTTAGTTTTGTATGTATCGAATTTCACTCTTCGATGAAGCATTGACTTAGTCCTATATGGTATTGAATTTGGCTCTTCAATGATGCATTGACTTAGTCCTGTATGGTATCGAATTTGGCTTTGCGATGAAGCGTTGACTTAGTTTTGTATGTATCGAATTGGATCTGCAATAAAGCGTTTTCATAATGCGTGGAGGGCACCTTTGTGTTCTTTAATGGCCCCTTTGCTCTATTAATGGCCCCTTTGCGTTTTATATATATATATATATATATATATATGGCATATTGATGTTGGTATATCTTTGTTCAGATATATATCTCAATGTTAGGGTTGGTCTCAGTCTCCGCACAGAAGCTCGATTGGTTTAGTCATATGATGTATCTTTCTGGTATAGTTGATCTTCACACTTTGTGGTTCAGACTTAGCCCAATTACATATGTATGGTGGCATCACAATTATATCACAGTTGGATATATATATATATATATATATATATAGCTTCATTGACACTACAGTGATATGCTTGGCATTTCTGATATTGCACAATTCAGTATATGTATAGCTCTCTCTGCATCATGGTATCCATGTATGGTGAAGATGTTTGGCTTTCTCACAGTTATCAGTATGGCAGTCCTGTTGTATGCATGGCACTATTGGCATCAGAACTTTGTTATATCTTTACACCGGCTATGGACGATGTAAAGTTGTGATAGCTACTCACTTGTACTTTGTTTAAGTCAGTTCACAAATGAAATTGTGAACTAACTTTGGAGGCCTGATATGTAAATGATGCCTCATGATGATGTACTTTATTTCTCAGTTTATCAATCAATGAAATCTAATAGAAAAGAGAAGAAGAATTTTGGGTTTTCCCCCTTGTGGGGCTTTGCCCTGGTCTCCGACCAATCTTGGGTGTCTCTATATGTGTGAATGTTTTTCTTCTTATGTTTCCGTTGCATTGATGTTTTTGTTCTTTCTACATAATTGCATATGATGTTATAATGTTGTGGGGTGAATTCAATATCATGCAATTTTCAAAGAAAAGAACAATGAAGCCCTTAAGAAAATTTAACAACAACCTCCTACCCACATCTCCTCCCTTCCCTCTGTATGCCACCTTTTCTCTGAGGATGACATTAGGGGAGCAATCAGAGCTGTGTGCATCAATAAAGCAGTCAATAAGGAAGCACTTCAAGTAGACTCCTTAAACATAGCATCTAGTCTCTGAGTCCCACATTGTTGACTTATTTAACCATGTAGTATGTTCAAGCTTCCCCCCTCCTAGACAAGACACATTATTCATCCAATCCACAAATCATGGAGTAATTATGTGTTGGCATTATGGCTAAGGTGTTGTCCTTGATGTCAACCTAGATGGCTAATGTGTTGTCCTTGAGTAATTATGTGTTGGCATTATGGCTAAGGTGTTGTCCTTGATGTCAACCTGAATGGCTAATGTATTGTCCTTGATGTCAATTGGGATTTCAACTTGTCATAATATGTCATCATGATGTCACATTATTGAGTGCATAATTGATCTGCCTAGTTAGGTTAAGGATGGATGATGATTCTTGATGTCTACAGAGATTTGCAGTGTTATAAAGGATAAGGAAGTGTATTAGCACCTTAGTCATAGGTTTCATTAGAAGGTAAAGTTTGTAAACCATACGCAACTCCTGTGAACAAAAGTCGCGTACATACACAGGTTTAATGAACAAGAGTCGCCTACGCAACCCTGGGCATGGAAAATAAAAAACCATGGGCATTTCCCATGGTAATCTCCCACAGTTTTTTGTCGCAAACGTCTATTTGAAATTTTTGATCCTGTCAACAATTACCAACAACAAACCCAAAGGATTTGCCTGTGGTATTGGCAAGGCAAAAGGCTATAAAATGTGAAGGAGATTGAGCAGTTGATGTGTGCATTTTTTATGAGCTATTTGATGTGATTTGGTTTGAAACAGGTGTGCACGAAGGCAAAAGGAGGAGGTTCATCTTTGAGAGATCTGAAGACGTTTTAGAGAACTAATGGATGTGTTTGTTGCAGTTGTAATTATGGATAAATGTTTAACTTGCTAACAAATGAAGGATGAACGGTTATAGTAGATCTATGATCTGAATATATGTGCAAAGATCAAAGTGTTGATTTGACAGTATATGCAAGAACTTGTAAAACTGAATAGTATGCAGAATGTTGTGATTGACATGGGTTGTGTTTGCAGGCAGGATTTAATTTTTTGAGACCTATACACAGGTTGTGTTCCTGAATAGCGCATACATACGCAGATTTTCCACAAAACAGTCGCGTACACTATCTGAGTTAATGTGTTTCGATTAATATTGTTGCTTGTTATTAGTTCTGGTCGATTGTTGTCACTATGATGAATGAGAGTGTTTAGATGATAGTGTTTTGTTGTTGATTGATGAGTATATTGATGGTTGATGAGAATTTGTTTGATTGGCATTTGGCATCTTGATAAACTTGTTGAAGAGAGGGTTTTAATGGCTTTAGCATCTTTATGAGTTTGTTGCAAAATGTATTGTATTCAGAGGCTATGTTTGCTTGCAAAATGTATTGTATTCAGAGGCTATGTTTGCTACAGAGAGAGTTTGACAGAGAATATGATTTGGTTAATAATGATTTGAGATCTCTACACAAGTTTTATGCATGAGAAGGGTGCATATACGTGGGTTTACTTAATGATAATCATGTATATATTCTAATTTGATCAAGGTTTGTAGTGTTGGTTGGTTATGACAGTAGATTGGTTTTGTATTATTTATTGTTGATTGTCAAGGATATCTTGATCAAGAATCAAGATGTCTGGTACCTGACAAGTTTTGGTTGATGATCTAAGATTGGTTATTGGTTTTGACTTTGATCAGTGATTTTGTTGAAAGAGGGTTGATTGCTATCTTGGTATATAGTTTGAGCATTTTGGTTGATCAGTGTTTGGTTGCAGAGAGGTTATTCAGTTATTCAGATTGTGCATATTGTTGGGTGTGCTTCCAGTTTGAAAATTGGATGAAACGTGGCCTACAAGTTTTCGATAGTTGATTGAGACTAGTGGATCCAGTATAAATATTCTGAAACGTGGTCTACAAGGGTGGTAAGGGTTGGAGCCTTCAATGGGGGAGAAGGAGCTTCCTTCCGATGGTAGCCGGTAAACTTGATGGGGGAGTAGGAGCTTCCTTCTGATAGGAGCCGGTAAACTTAATCAGGGAGTAGTAGCTTCCTTCTAGTTGGAGTTGGAGAAATCTGAGATTATATCCTCCTGCGGGTAGAAGCCTACGTACTAGTAAGAGTCAGCACCAATGCAAGATGTAAGAAAAAATTCTTTATAATAAGAAAGAAGACAGAGACGACAACAGCGGTGATTTTCTCCCAAATTGGGTTTCCACCTGAAATCTTGGTGTCCCTATGTGTTGATGTGTTGATGTGTTGATTATGTGTTATGGTTTATCTGCTCTTATGTTGAATATGTTGATTTGGGGTAGCATCAGATGTGCTCTAGCCATGAAAATTGGTGGAGAGGCTAAAGCACATGAGATCTCCAAGACCCAGAAATGGTTTGAACAGATTGTACCCGGTTTGGGAGATATTAAAATAATTAATATTTTTAATGGAGTTCCTAAGTCTAAACTTAGGAAAAATAAAATATTAATAGGTATTAATATAAAACTGGGTTAGAAGGTTCCAAAAGTCATGGATCAAGCCAAATCTAATCTTAGCCGTTGATTAGAGATTTAATCTCGGCCATTGAAGGACCAACAAGAAAAGTATAAGAGGAGGCTTGAGTGTCAGTTGGAGAATACACCAAAGTGATTAGTCATTCATTTTGCTAGAGCAGGGTTGCTAAGCATAAGTGAATCAATGATCAGTAGCGAGGGGCAGTGAGTACTGGGCAGAGAGGCAGAGACAGTGCCAAGAGACTAGCGCAGAAGCAGAGAGCGAGAGCAGCAACCAGAGTAGGCCACGCAGAGCCCAGAGGGACTGCGTCATCCACGCAAAAGGTAGAGGGAGTGATGCAGAGGGTCCCAGAGACTGCACAGTGCCTCAGAGGGCTGATGTAGAGGGTCCTGGGGCTGACGCAGTGTAGCAGGGGGCTAACGCAGAGGCCAGAAGGGCCAGCACTGAGCTTCAAAGTCGTCGAAGAGGGTTTCGTGGGACAGGTTTTCTGAATACCTGTTTCCGAATAGAGAGGTATTGTTGCCATGTATTTTTCTCTATCGGGTGATTCAGTTTTCCCGCATTGGGTTTTTTTGGGGACACCTGTCCAAAAATAATGGTGTCACTTGTGTGTTTGTTTTCTTTCAGCTGATGATCTGTAGATGTTGTGACTGTATTGTGTTTATTTCGGTATTTAAATTTTTAAATAACTTGTTCAGAATTTACAAGTAGAAGAAATAAACTAGCAAAATACAAATTAATTTTCTAATGGATAGACTTAGAAAATTCAACATGGTATTAGAGCAAGGTTGCAGATCACAGGAAAGCTGAAGGCATTAGCTGAGCAAAGCATTTGCAGCAGATTCAACTGTCCCGAGTGACAGAGTTGATCCTTGCAGAAAGCGACAGAGGACGGGTTGACGCAGAGGGACTGCATCATCAGTGCGAGCCTAAGAGAGGTCGGCGCAAAGGTTGAGGAGGTCAGAAACAGGCTCACGCAGAGGCCAGGAGGGTTGACGCAGTTGGCTGAGGGAGCTGTTTTACCGGTGTCGGGATTGCGCAGAGCCAAAAATCTTAATCCTTCAGTTTTTGGGGCGAAGGAAGCTGTGGGCAGTTTGCGGGAGCAAAGCTGGTGGGGTACTGTGGTCAGAACAGTACTTAACAGGGCAAAACCAAGGTAGAGGGAGTTGTTGCCGAGGCGGATTTCTAGCCAAGGAATCCGGACCACTGTTGCAGTTGCACAGACGATCGGAGAGGGGCAACTTGACGGTTGGCAAAAGGATTTCCAGGAGGGAAATAAGGACTCAGAGGGAGTCCAAAAGAGCACTTCCATGTGGGAAGTAGAGAGACTCGGAGGAATCGAACCAAGAACTTCCAGACGGGAAGTAGAGAGACTCAGCAGGAGTCGAACCAAGAACTTCCAGGCAGGAAGTAGAGAGACTCGGAGGAGTTGACAGAGAAGAGTAGAGAGATGGTCGTGAATGGGTTGAGAGATCAGGATAGGCTGGACGAAGTGTCCAACTTTGTGGTCTGGAAAGCCAAGATCCTGTCCATTCTAGACAGACATCGCATCAAGGGCTTCGCCTTGAGAGTAATGGCTATCCCAGTTGACCCGATAGCTAATGAAAGGTACGAGGAGGCAATGGCCAAGGCAAAATGCAACATCCTTGATGGGATCAAGGATCATGTGGTCCAACATATTGCCGAGAAGGAAACGGCAAAGGAGATCTGGGACACCTTGAAGACATTGTAGCAGTACACTTCCGTGCAGAGGAAGATGTTACTTGAGCATTAGCTAAGGTCATACCAGATGCAGAAGGGAGAGCAGATAGATCTCTTCCTCGGTCGGTTGAAGGAGATGCGGGACCAATTGACTTCCATAGGGGCCACGCCAGATCAGAAGATGATGGTGAAGACTGCACTAAACGCAGTCTCCGAGGAGTGGGAGACATTTGTCTAGAGCATACTGTTGGCATTATGATACAAGTGTTGTCCTTGATGGCAACTCACACAGATGACAGATCATAGTGTAGCAGGTCAGTAGCGAAGAATTAATGATTAGACTACAAAGAATGAAGAAAGAAAAGTATATACGCAATTTCACTATATACCAAGTCGCGTACATACGCATGTTCACTATATACAAAGGCGCGTCTATCGTACACACAAACTTTCACGCAAGGAAAGGCGCGTACATGTCGAAAAACTAAGTTTTGGGTCAATGGTATTTTGGTATTTCGTCCATGGTATTTCGTCCGAGGTATTGACCCCAGGTGTTGGGTCCAAGGTATTGGTTCTACGTGGTTTTGGACCATGGTATTGAGTAAGGCCTAAGACTATAAAAGGAGAAGAAGATCATTAGGCAAAGACACAAAGTAAGTCTTGAATATCTGATGAAGTATGAGATCCAGTATGCAGGTTATGGGTTCATGATGCCTTGCTTGATCTGAGCTAAGGAGGAATCTCAGCGGTTGATGGAGAACAAGATCTAAGGATAGATCGAGATCGAATGGCTTGGAATGAATCATCTCTATACGGTTTGATCATGTTTATTCTAGATCTGTATACCGACACATGTAATGTTCTGTAAATATTATGATCTGGGTATAACTCAAGTTTGGAATAGCTGCAAATCATGAATGAATATTTACAGATGTATACGCTGGTTGACTATGATAAAAGCGCGTACATACTCAGGTTAGATACATCTAAGTAGCGTATACAATATGAGCTATGATGTTTGAAGTTACAGGTGGTTCTGGTTGTTGATGGGTTCTGATGACTGTTTACTGGTGTAAGTATTCTGCATATTCAGTTTGATTGATTGTGTTTAGCTTCAGTGTTGATGGATGAGATCTAATAATGGATCAAGATCATAATGACTTATCTTTATGTGATCTAATGGAGTAGATCTGGTTGCTAACACACATATTATCCTTGTATATGTAATGATCTAGGTATGTTTGAAATCAGGAAGTGCAGCGAAGTTATAAGTAATTAATGACATATACGCTGGTTCGCTTTGGTGAAGTTGTGTATACATGCTGGTTCGGCTCTTCCAAGTAGCGCATGCACTCTGATGCATGATTTTTTATGATACAGTTAGATTTGAACATTGTTGCAGAGTTCTGTGTTCTGCTCTGTGTTCTGGTGACTGCATTTTGTTGACAGGGTTTCAGTGATCCAGTATTGAGTGATTCAAAGATTGATGATGCTAGTGTTGATTGATTGTGTGCTTCAATGATATTGATGGGTCTAGTATGAAAATTGGATGAAACGTGGCCTTCAAATTATGGTGTTGTGCTTCAGGAGTATCCAGTCTGAAAATTTATGAAACGTGGTCCTTGAAGAAAAGATAAGGTTGTAGCCTTCAGTAGGTCAGCACCTACATATTAGTATATTAGCTAGTATAAGAGCCAAGGGGGTTGTAGCTCCCTTCCAGGAGAAGCTAGAGAACGAGAGAAGGTTGTAGCCTTCTGCAGGTAGAAGCCTGCGTACTAGTATAAGACTGCACTAGTACAGAAATATTGTAAAAGGAAGTTTCTTATTAAAAGAAGATAGAGACGAATTGCAGCAGGTGGTTTTCACCCACATTGGGTTTCCACCTTATATCATGGTGTTCATGTGTGCTTCTTGTGTGTGATGATCTGTTTTGTTTTACTGCACCTGTTTATTGTTCATATGATTAATGAAGTTCTGATGCACTAATTAAAGATCAAAATTTAATGTATTAACTGAATCATAAGTTTACTGGATATACACTAGTTGCATTAGACACAGTTGCGTGCACACACAGGTTCCCTTAACTGAAGTAGCGTATATGAATCTGAGTATGGAAATGAAAAAGTATTTGATTTGATAATACTGATTCACCCCCCCCTCTCAGTATTATTTCCAACACATACTGGGCAGGGCGAGTCTTCTAGATTGGGAAGAACTATGGGCGGCTCTTCGCCAAAAAGTGATCGTACGGCTGACCAAGACGGGAAGTGGCAGCAAAGGAGTCTGGATCAAGAAGAAGAGGAAGAAGAAGCAACTCTAGCATTTACAGGAAAGCAAGAGAAGAGGAAGAAGAAGAACCTCTCCAAGGTCAAGTGCTTCCACTATGGGGAACTGGGTCACTATGCGAACCAGTGTCCAAGGAAGAAGAACAAGGGAGAGGCTTCTGACTCGAAGGCAATGCTAGCGAAAGCAGAGAAAGAAGTCAAGGAGGGTGACGATTGTGCCATGAGTGCTCATGTGCACTAGAGAAGAAGTGGGGAGACATCAAGTTGTAGTTAGGAGGACTACAAGCGATGAGCAGCAAGATCCTTGAGGTACCCAACCTCTTGGATTATACCTTGCTACGGGAGCCCCAAAGAGAGAGTAGCAGGACTGGCGGATGTCGATGGAGACGGATGCGGATGAAGCGACAGAGAGTGCTACAGTGCAAGAGTCCCCGGGCAGCGCAAGGCTAGCAGGCTGCAATAGTGCGAGAGGCACAGGAGTGTTGCAACGATGCAAGATGGCACAGAGAGGTGTGCAACGGTGCGAGATGGAGGGAGTTGTTGCAACAGCGCAGAGGTCAATAGAGGGAGCACTTGTTAGCGGCAAAGAGAGCTTCAGCATCAAGAATGTTTCTAGCCTGACAGGGATGTCATAAGTTGGGTGGACCAGTTACTTACTTCTCAGTGACTAAGTTGCAGTGCAATAGCAGTATGCAGTAGCACGATGCAGCATGATGAGAGGGGGATGAAGTGCAAATGTAGTGTTGGGAGGATGGACCAGCAGTGGCACGGATGCAGAGGGAGCTACCATACGGATGCAGCAGTGGCAGTGGCAAGGCCATGGGCAACAGTAAAAGATGCAGCAGTGCAGAGGATGTTGGGCGGGGAGGCCCAGCATCAGCACAGGTACCGGTGTCGGATAATCAGAGTGATGCATAGTGAGCAGTATTCCTAGAGCACATCCTCGCTAAGAGGGAGCGTTGATTTGGGGTACGATCCAACGTGCTCTAGCCATGAAAATTGGTGGAGAGGCTAAAGCACATGAGATCTCCAAGACCCAGAAATGGTTTGGATAAATTGTACCCAGTTTGGAAGATATTAAAATAATTAATATTTTTAATGGAGTTCCTAAGTCTAAACTTAGGAAAAATAAAATATTAATGGGTATTAATATAAAACTGGGTTAAAAGGTTCCAAAAGTCATGGATCAAGCCAAATTTAATCTTAGCCGTTGATTAGAGATTTAATCTCGGCCGTTGAAGGACCAACAGAAAAAGTATAAGAGGAGGCTTGAGGGTCAGTTGGAGAATACACCAGAGTGATCAGTCATTCATTTTGCTAGAGCGGGGTTGCTAAGCAAAAGCGAATCAGTGATCAGCAGCGAGGGACAGTGAGTACTGCGCAGAGGCAGAGATAGTGCCAAGAGACTAGCGCAGAAGCAGAAAGCGAGAGCAGCAACCAGAGCAAGCCATGCAGAGCTCAGTAGAGACCATAGTTTTAAAACTCCGACTCCGACTCCGACTCGGCCGAGGATCGACTCCGACTCCGACTCCGAAACGGTAATGACTCGGCCGGCTCGATTTCAATGACTCGGTCGTTGTAAAAAATACATTTAAATATTTATTTTTTATATAAAAACATAATTTTAAAAGATTTTAAACATAATTTTTAAAGTAGATTTTCATTCATGTTTCCAAACACACAGCATTATAATATAGATGGAAGACAACATATGATCAAAGTAGGCTCATGAACCAATCCATTATATCAAAATGGTACCCAATTGCAATACATAGTCAACTGTCATACATGATCAAAGACTCAAAACAAAAAACACATAACCAAGGAGGCTAGAAATGGCCTCTACAACAAAAGTAAATTGTGACGGTGACCAGACTCCAGTACTAGTACTACTAGCTAGTAGCTACTGCCAGAGGAGCCAAGATCATGTCGATCAATCTCTGGATCATCATCATCAGAGTCAGACAGGGGGCCCCATGACTCCTCCTCATCACCATCATCTCCAACTGCAACTGTAGAAGTGGTACCACTAGCAGGCTGTGCAACTGCAGCAGATGCAAGCTGAGATAGAGTAGATATGCGGCTGCACTTCTGTAGTGGCTGAGCAGAGGAAGCACCTACAACTGAAGTCCTTGCTGGCTGTGAGACTGAGGCTGGTGGACTGGGATCTGCATTCAACTGAACAGGCTGAAGTTAAACAACATGTTCAAGTTCAACTGATGTCTCCATATCTAAATCTAAATCAAGATCCTCATTAGGATCAAACTCTGTTGGACGACTCTCCACTACCCAATATGATGTTGGATCAATGTCTTCCAACACAATGGGATCTAAATCAGGTCTTTTGTTCAGCGAATGGTTTCGTCTGAGCCGAAGGTTGTATTGGACATAAACTAGATCATTTAACCGTTTTTTATCCAAACGGTTTCTCTTCTTTGTGTGAATCCTCTCAAAGACAGACCAATTGCGCTCACACCCAGATGCACTGCAAGTTTGACTCAAAATACGAATTGCAAACCTTAGCAATTCAGGACAATGGCCACCAAAGGCCTCCCACCATTGTGTTGCAAAACACATAAGAGTGTAATGAGTTAGCTCAACAAAATTACAAATTAGATCTAACTTTCAAATTATAAACGATTTAACAAACTTTAAAAAAAAAAGTAAAACTATTAACAATTTGAAAATTGAAATTTTTGTTTACCTGGCTCATCTACTTCTCTTGCAATCTTTGTTAGGTTCTTCCCAAAGGTACCTGAAGCATTGCTGAAGATTGTGGCCTGTCGGTGTATCTCCAGCTGATCAGACTCCAATGGGATCATGTGATCAATGCAATCAATCAGTCCATCTCTGACCTCCCCCCTCAAAGCTCCTGACTCCTTAGCTTTATAATGATACTGTGGGTTCAAAAAATACCAAGCTGCATGTATAGGGCGATGGAGTTGATTGTTGTTCCATTTTTCATCAATGATTGCCCAAATGGGCCCATACTTTGCCACTCTATCCTTGTATACTGTCTTTATTTGCTCATTTGCTTGATCCATAGCCTCATAAATGAAGCCCATAGCCAACCTTTCCCCATCCACCAACCGCAACACCTTAACTAGTGGCTCAACAAGCTTCACAAATTTCTGTTGCCTTTCTCCAAAAAGTTTCTTCATAGACTTTCCTTTTCAATTCTTTGCCTTCCGGTTTGTTAGACCAATTGCTTTGATTCCATTCATCACTCGAAAACATCTTTTGCAAGTTTCTATGTTGGGAAAGCATAGATTGCAATGTCAAAAAATGTGTAGCAAATCTAGTGATGGCAGGCCTAATAATATCCTTGCCCCCAGTGTGTTTCCTCATGAGGCTCAAAA
>APFE030615394.1:170830-199539 GCA_000404065.3 Pinus taeda | reverse complement strand
CTCTAACAGTTTACCAGCAAGAACATAGTTAGAGGCATTATCTATGATGATTTGAACAACATTAGCCACCCCCACCTCTTCAACAACCTGATCCAATAGTTGAAACAACAAGTGGCCATCTTTTACCTTATCGAATGCATCAACTGATTATAAAAACATGGTTCCCTATGGGCAGAAGACAGGAAAGTTTATGATGGTACGTTTTCTTTGATCAGTCCATCCATTTGACATGATGGTACACCCTGTTCTTGCCCATGAATCCTTGAACTCTTGCAAATACTCATTAATGGATTGAATTTCTTTCTGCAAACGAAACCCCCTTAGCTCATGCATAGTAGGGCCTTTGAAGCCTTTTCCAGCAGCATGTATGGCATCAAACATAGGCTCATAATATGGTGAAGGAGCAGCATTAAAGGGGATATCAGCATCATACCACCATCTAGCTATGTACTCACAAGCAGTCTCCCTTAATTCTTTCTTCCAATGGTCATCTAAAGTGGGCTGCATTTGAGTTTCACTAACTTCTGGACCATGTGCATCTGATGGAGAGGAGGGAGTGAAATAACTTTTGATAGTCACATCACCCTTTTTCATTCTACCCTTTCCTTTATCTTGAACAGAACCAAAAGAGGGAGGAACATATCGAAAAGGGTCGGATGTATCAGTTTGAGGGATAGAGGAAGAACCCTCAAAATCATAATGGGGGTTGGCAGCGATCATTTTTTGTATCTCCCTCTTCCTCCCAATTTCAGCCTGTATGTCTCTTTGCCTAGCCTTATCTTCTTTAAATTTCTCAAAGCTGGCCAACAAATTCTTCCTAATCTCCCCAATTTTTGGTGAGGTACATGGGGTAATTTGGCCTCTAATCCCTACCAAGTGTTGTTTCAACCTATTAATGCCCTCAGGACCTTCCTTTATTTTCCTATGGCAAAATTTGCATTGCATTTGACTATCAACCATTTCAACATATGCCCAAGCAGGATCTCTTGCTCTAGGTGCCATTTTTTGACTAGGAAATGAAAACAAACAATTTGAAAATGAAAAAAAAAAAAAAAAAAAAAAAAAAAAAAAAAAAAAAAAAAAAAAACCACCTTGATTCAATGTTCATTTATTTTGACAAAAAACACTCTCTAAGTTTCCTAGATATGCACCTAAAATTTACTAAGCAAAAACAGATTTATAGAGGTGAAAAAAAATACCTCCAGGCACAAACTGCCTCCTCAAACTTGCTCCAAGAATCAGCTCCTCAATGCTGCTCCAAATGGCTGCCCAAGAAGCTCCTCACTCCAGCGACAATGCTCCTCCAAGACTCCTCACTGCTGCTCCAAAACAAGCTCAAGAACTGCTTACTAACTCTCAAAGAAGACTCTCACTCAAATGCATAAGATTGCTGTGAGAGAATGAGAGCACTTGGGTGTGTTAAATAAGGTTTGGGAGGGGGAAATGGACCCCAAAAATCATTTAGCAAATTCATATAACTGCTTGGAGTCCAAACCAACCAAAAAACACTTTACAAATCCATTAAAAATTTATTAAATCGCAGTTTGACGTGTGCCTGGGCGTTTTTTTGTGACTCGGCCTAGTCATAACGGAAACGGCCGAGTTGGCCGAGTCATTGAATGACTCGGCCAAGTCATTGAATGACTCGGCCGAGTCATGGCTAACTCGGCCAGTCGAACCGTTCCAAGGGCCGGGTCACAGCAGAGGGTAATGGCTCGGATCAACCCGGCCGTTTCGGTATCGAAACGGCTGTTTCTTGAAACAATGGTAGATACAGCGGAGAACCCAGTAGAGACACCGCAGAGCCCAAAGGGACTGCATCATTCATGTAGAAGGCAAATGGAGTGACGTAGAGGATCCTAGAGACTGCACAGTGCCTCAGAGGGTTGACGTAGAGGGTCTTGGTGCTGACGCAGTGCAGTAAGGGACTGACGCAGAGACCAGAAGGGCCAGCGCTAAGCTTCAGAGTCGCCGGAGAGGGTTTCCTGGGACAGGTTTTTTGAATACCTGTTTCCAAATAGACAGGTATTGTTGTCGTGTATTTTTCTCTGTCGAGGGAGCTGGTTAGGCACCCAGTTGTACTCAAGGAAATACTACATAATAATAAACCCTCAGAATAGTTGCATTGGTTTTCCCGCATTGGGTTTTTCCGGGAACATTTGTCCGAAAATTAACGGTGTCACTTGTGTGTTTGTTTTCTTTCAACTAATGATCTGTGGATATTGTGACTGTATTGTGTTTAATTTGGTATTTAAATGTTTTAAATAACTTGTTCAAAATTTACAAGTTGAAGAAATAAACCAACAGAATACAGATTAATTTTATAACGGATAGACTTAGAAAATTCAACAGAACACTGCTCATAGTTAATGCATAATGAATGACTAATGATATAATGATTTGGATAACCGTAAAAATCAAGTAATCTACATGTATGCTACTTGTGTTCATTAAAAGCGCGTACAAACACGAGTTGCTTAAACGATAATCGCGTATAAATTTTTGAATATGCCATTGAAGGTTAGTTGAAATGAAATACTAATTCACGCCCCCCCTCTCAGAGTTTCTAATATTATGATCTAAACAACTATCGGACTATCATGGTGGGTCATACATTCTCCAAGCTTTACGCCACTATATTACACCTATGGATTTCTGAGGAGCTGAAGAGCCAACATCTCAAGGCTAGAGGGCAAGCAAGTCTCCACACCAATTGTTAGACCATTGATCACATATTCATACTCCAAGCATTGTTGAGGAGGCTCATCATCACTGTTTGAAGGTTTACATATGCTTTGTAAACTCCTAGAAGTGCTTGACATAGTTTTTAGGAAAGCATTATTCCAAAGCCTCTGCAACATTAGCATATTTAAGGCCCTCGTAGCAACCATCATGAAATGATATTAGTCAATTTTAGGACACCTCAAGATGGCATGCGGCCTTCTGAACTTCATCCAGAGTACCATTGAGGTAAAATAGGGGTGCCCCCTCTCACCCACCCTCTTCCATATTTATACAGATGTGTTAGAGTATTTCCTCCATATGCACATTCGAGAGGAGGATGGTTGTCTTTCACATCAAGTGTTCATTTCCCTACTCCTATTTATCTATGACATCGTCTTGTTGGCCTCTATTCTAGATGGCTTGCAAAGAAAAATCCATACACTGGCCAGCTTTTGTGACCTTCAATAACAGATGATCAACCTATGTAAAACCAAGGTTTTGGCCTTCAATGCATCGAAGAGCTTTCTTACGAAGCGACATTTCTACTATCGATGGATAGAGATTGAGATCACCACATCTTACACTTACTTGGGAGTACAGTTAACGGGGCTTCATTTTGGTATGTGGCAAGCCCTCCAACCTCGACTCGGTAAAGGATATGGTTCCCTAGCCCTCATCAAGAAACAATGCTTCCAAGGTCAATTCCAGGACGTCTCGTCCAAGCTCTACCTCAAGGAGGCAATTATCAGACCTAGAATTCTCTGAGGGCCAAGTGTGTTGCAAACAAGCTGGGCCAAGATGGAGAGAGTCTAAACCCTGCTTCTTAGGTGCATCATCTAGCATAAGCGAACGATTCTATAGCCAATCATTTAGGCAAAGTTCAACGTCCACTCATTTTTCCTCATGGTCCTTTTCCGCTTGGTCTCTTTCCTCCATAGAGTCAGGTCTCTCAAAGACACTATCACCAAGATAGAGAGGTATCCCTACCTTCCACTTTTCTCATCAGAGGCTCTTGCTTCAAATTCACCTTTAGGTCGTGCAGGAGGTTGGTTCTCAAAGGTGTCTCAGCCTCTCCCGTCAATGACTATCTCCTCAGAGCCTCCCCCCATTCAAATTATCCCTTGATGCCCTAAGCCATCTCTCGTCAACTAAACAAGTATTTAATCAAGTTATGAAAGAGGAAATATACAGATAGTACATTCAAGTCACTTGGACCTCATCTCTAACAAGATTGGGCTTGAAAATTTCATTCTACGTAGAGCACTTTTTAAATTTGTGGGATGGCATCATTGTCCACCCCCCTTATGTGTGCAGGCATTTGATGCAATCGCACAAGATCCCTTTAGGACAATTAAGTCAATTCCCATCAACTCTGGATTGAGACAAAACACCATATACCACAGTTTGATAGGATCTACCAGTTGTGCCACCTACAACAGCCAAATACAAAGATGCACCTCATTTTTAGGTGCCCCCATGAGATCAAAGGATATTATCACTGCCCCTATATTGATTCAGGGGTTTCCTCTCTACTTTCTTTCGATACTAGGACCAGATATGTTTATCCCTCTTCATCAAGAGGGATCTTCAACCAAAAATCTCAGCGCTTGCACCCCATGCTTCGTCTTCGAATGACTAGGATGATCACCTCATACTTTCAAAGTTTCATGTTGATCCATCAAATCAGAGCAACAAGCAACAAGCAGAGTTCCAAAGTGCACCAAATAGGAGAATGGTAAGACCTCTAATTTCTCCTCAACCTTCCCACTAGGAGACCAACCAACATTATTGAATCCAATTTGGAGGTGTCAAACCATACATCAACTTACACGTCCTTAGAGCATTAGAGGGATAAGCTCCAAACAAATCCAGACTAGAGCACCTCCCACTTGTCAAACTACCTCTCGATTCTAGAGGATCAGGCAAAGATTTTTTTCATGGTTTCTTTATACCTTAGATGCTAGAAGTATCCCCTAGTCCTACACCCCCCAAGGTCATACAGTTGAACCCACCAATGGTTCCAAAGGACTCCGACAACAAGCCAGTGTTCAGTTCTCCCCAACCTTGAAAATATCAGTATCGGCAAAATATCGGCAAGGGTCCAGAAAACATTTTATCGACAATATCAACGAAAATATCGGCAAACATAAAAATGCATAATATATTCATTTTTTTCAGATTTTTAAACATATAAAGCAATAACAATATAAAATAAAAAACATTGGCTCATAAATATGAAGAAAGCACTAATATATATATGATGCAGTGGATGTAAAATAAAAATGATACATCAAAGGCGATACCAAATCCTGTTGATCCCTAATAATCGTCCAATCAAGGACTCAAATGTGGAGAACCAATACAAAATAACATCACATATATAAAAGTATCTCATCATCATGTGTTATATGTAGCAAAACAAATAAAACTAGCAGCTATCTATCTGAGATCAGTGCCCTCTCCCTAGCAGTTATCTTTCTGTCTTTTTCATCAATTGCTTCAAGAGCTTTTTGTATAAGCTCCACACTAGAAACAGTACAAAGCATTACATCATGTCCAGGGAGTCTAGCCAGATGGTATTTCAATCGCGTAACCCCTCCTACCATCTTGGTCCCACACAATTTGCATGATAGATATGCCCGATTTGTCCCACCATCAACCTCCCCATACTCCCAAAATGGGTCCAAGGCTTTTGGCATACTTGTAGTGAACTAATTCAAACCTAGGGCACCAAAAAAAACAAAAAATTGGCATTAAACACCCCAACACAAAAAATAGTAAGTAATAACCACCTCATTTTAAATTATTTTTTTTACTACATTATTTGCAATGTGAATGAAAAATGGCAATAAGAGGGTACATAAGAAAGTTAAAAAAAAAAATGAAGCATGTTGTCCAAATATGGAGAAAACACTTGCATTGACTCATGGGCATGAAAATCATAGCAAATGGAAAAGAAAAAAACAAAGAAGCAAAACGTTGGTGGGCAAAGAGGCAAGCAAGCAAAACCTTAACTCTATGAAAAAAATTATTAACATAGGCCCTAGGGATTTTTAAGAACATACATGTTAATGGAAGAAATGAAGTTTGTCTCACTGTTCTTCAATCTTTGATCCACAAAAAATTCTTAGTTGGTGATGATAATGGTTGTTCGATCCTCAATCCCTCCTTCGCAACCACCACAAAGCTCTTCACCTTCCTTCTCCAAGACTCAGAAACCAAAATGAGCAAAGGAAATGACCAAAATCGCTTTTTCTAGCTGCAGCCTAGCCTGCCCGACGATTTTTAGGGTTGTCGCACGATATTTTGCCGAAATATCAGCGATATTTTGGAAATATCGCGATATTTTCAGGCAAGGAAATATTATGATATTTTCTTGGTGATATTTCGGCTTGCCGAAAATATCGCGATATTTTAAAAATATCGCCAAAATACAACACTAGTTCCCCCCTTGCCCTTGGCCATCAAACTCAGGAGACCTTGACACCAATGGCTTCATCACCAATTCTCTCTCTCTCTCTCCCTCTCTCTCTCTCTACCGACTGTTGAGTTGTCCACTTTTCCAATCTTGGGCAAACTCACTTAGTATTTTTTTATCACCGTACCTTTGTCATAGTTATATACATGTGCTTCGAGGTTGTACTATTGTAGGTTTCTTTCTTTATCTTATTTTCAGCATTTTCTAAAAGTTGTGCTTGCACTCCCACATTGTATTCATACCGATTGTATTTTTCAGTCCCATTGACCTACTTTTATGGTCATTCATCTAACATTAATTAAAGAATCTTATCTTAGGTTTTTCCTTATTGTTATGCAGCATGCTCTATCTAGTCAAATATGAATTTCAAACACATTGCGTGCATGGCTGGACTACAGCTACCCTAGCTGCGTTCTCCCTTCCTATCGAGCGGTTCCTTGCCGCAATGGATCTTGGAGGTGGCTCTGAGGCCCCTCCTTCCTCGCCTCCTGAAGTCGAAGCATTCAGGAAGTTAATAGCAACAGCTAGAAAAAGAACGATCTCTGGATCACAACAGAAGTTTGTGAAAAAACTAGATAATATCCCCACGATGGTATTGCCGGTGGAAGAAACTTGCAGATCAGCGTTGAATCTAGCCGAAAGGGGTCTTATTGGCCAGTTCACAGGGCTATGGCCATCCCCGAAAACAGTAGAAGAATGGGTAAAATGAAACTAGATCCCATTGGTTTCAGAAGGAATTAAAAGTCACTTCATTGGCAAAGAGTTCTTCGTCTTTGTGTTCGACAATGCAGAAGACAGAAGTCTGATCTTCAAGAACAGGCCATATTTTATGGGCCCTCAAGGGCTTTATTTGAATAAATGGTCACCAGATTTCGATCCGGCACAGGATGTGCCCACAACAGTTCCAATGTGGGTGTGCCTTCCTCATCTCCCTCTTCATTGCTGGAACTAGAGATCACTGCAGTATATAGGCAACGCCCTAGGCAAATACATAGACCAAGCGGTGAGAAAAGACCAATACTCCGGTGCCCGAATCTGCGTCGAAGTTGACTTGGAAATCAATTTACCTAAAGCCATCAAACTCTCAGTTGCAGATTGGACCCACATCCAAGAGCTTGACTACGAACAACTTCCCTTCAAATGTCGACATTGCCACGAGTACGGGCATTTCGCAAGGTATTGCAAGCAGAAGAGCGAGGAGACAACAGAGAAAGACAAAGGAGAACAATGGAAGCAAGTAAAGAAACCAGCATACAACAAGCAGAATAATAAATCCAAAGGCAAAGAGACGGGGAAAAGATCCAGACAAGACAGTGGAAACCCTCAAATCTCAGGTAGCATGGAACCAAACAACACCGAGGAAGATAAAAACTCCTTCGAGCCTCTCAACACTCCTCCAGAACTACCAGAAGCAGATCGAGAAGGACTCATCCAGACGAATGACTTCGCCTCTCCAGTTTCAGGTAATGTGGAAATCCTTCCCTCAAGTTCGGTTCTAGGTAGTAATTCCTCTCCGTCATATGCAAACATTATAAAAAAAAAAAAAAAAAAAAAAGACCATCGAGAATTCTGGCTCATCGGAGAATGAGACCTTTGAGAGGCCCTCAAAGAGAACCGGAAGGAGAACACACAAGGAAACTAGAGAAGAAGAAGCAGAAAGACAAAAACCCTAGGGAGCCAAGCCACCATCAAGATGACTCTCAGGAGAAGCACCAGAACCAGACCTCCCAAGGGAGGTGGACCCATCCCAACAAGTAGTAAGTAATGCAGATGGTCTCTTGGAACTGCAGGGGATTGGGGAATCCTTCAAAGGTAGAAGCTATTAAAGACTTACTGAAAATTGAACCCACATACATTCTCATGCTCCAAGAGACAACAATAGAAGGGGAGCTCCTTCTAAATACAAGCAACACAAAATGGAAATTTGACAATGGGAAGGCAGTAAGCACCAGAGTCTCGGTTGGAGGAATAGGCACCTTTTGGTCTGGAAAAATCTTCTTGTTAGAAAGATCCTATGAGACAAAACATTGGATCTTCACCGAGCTTCGACATACCTCAAGCAATCTCCTCTTAGCTCTCTTTAACTTGTATGTTCCTGTACACTATGCTAAAAAGAGAGAGTGTTGGAAGTCACTCTCGGACTTCTTAGAACTTCATAATCCAAAGAACATTGTCATAGGAGGAGATCTGAACATTATTATGGATCCCAAAGAGAAGAGAGGAGGTTCTTATACCAGGGATCCTATGCTCTACATAGTGGAAAACCTCATGCTTCAATGGGATCTAGTAGATTTCAAGCCAGTGAAAGGAGAATATACCTGGACCAACAATAGAATAGGGGAGAATCGTATCTCAGCCACGCTGGACAGATTTCTCACCCACAGTTCAATCATGATGGATAGAAGAATCATCTTCTCCAAGATTCTTCCAAAATTAACCTCGGATCACAAGCCAATACTTCTCTGTTTGAAAGAAGAAGAGGACCTAGGCCCACTTCCTTTTCGATTTAGTCCTCTCTACGCTGAAAGAGAAGGGTTCTTCGAAACAGTTCAAACAGCTTGGCAAAAAGAAGTAACAGGCTCCCCAAGCTTTATGTGGGAGCAAAAGTTAAAAAAATGCAAAGTATGCCTTGAAAGATTGGATAAAGCAGGCTTTAAAAACTCCTACCACCCAGAGGAAAGAAGTTGTCCAACAGCTGGCTGAAATCCAATTTGATTTGGAAAAGACTGAAATCTCCTCATTGGACATTGACAAAGAAAAATATGCTCAAAGGAATACTTACAGTTACTTCAGAAGAGAAGAAGAATATTGGCAAATCAAGTCTCGCAGCTTGTGGTTAAAAGCTGGAGACAGAAACACTGCATACTTCCACAGACAGTATAGGGCTCACCTCTCGCGAAACCACATCGCTAAATTCACCACTTCCAATGGGCAGGTGTGCAAAGGTTTTGATCAGATAAAGGACGCAACTAGGAACCACTTTCAGACTCTTCTCAGCGCTGAAAGGGATGGGTGCGAAGAGGACATAAATGATTTCCTCACTCATATCCCGAACCTAGTTAACGCAGATAACAATAACATGATGTTGAATCCCACCTCGAAAAATGAAATCTCTAGAATAGTGTGCTCCATGCAGCCCGACAAAGCCCCTGGGCCAGATGGCTTTTCAATTCATTTTTATAGACTATGCTGGGAGATAATTAAATCAGACCTTCTGAGAATGATTCATGGATTCCTGAGGAAAGCTAAGGTTGGAGGTGGAATCAATTCCACCTTCCTTGCCTTAATTCCCAAGGAAGCGAACCCTGGGTCCTTTGAAAGATATAGGCCGATCTCGCTATGCAATGCCTCCTAAAAGATTTTGGCTAAACTCTTGGCGAATAGAATCAAACTTCTGCTGCAAAAATTAATTTCTCTAGCTCAAGGGGGTTTCGTGAAAGGAAGGCACATCCTGGACAATGTAATTCAAGTCCAAGAAGCTTTGCATTCCATCCATTCCCGAAAAGAACAAGGTATGATGATCAAACTGGACATGTCTAACACTTTTGACAAAGTTAACCGTTCATTTTTGAACAGGGTTCTTTTATCCTTTGGTTTCAGTCAGGAGTTCATTAATCTCATCAAAGCCTGCATAGAAAAGATTTGGATCGCGCCTTTGGTAAATGGAAGCCCTGCCAACTACTTCCTAGCCACCAAGGGATTAAGGCAAGGCTGCCCTCTATCCCCCTTCCTCTATATTCTGATGGCAGACTCCTTGAGTAGAAAGCTTTCTTTTGAAAAGCAAGCTGGCAGCATTCCTGGGATTCGAATAGTAAAAGGAATTGAACCCGTGAACCATGCTCTGTTCGCAAATGACTCCTTAATGCTTGGAGGAGCTTCTCTGAGAATAGCAAATTCTTTTAAAGTCATCCTCCAAAACTTCTGTAGCATCTCGGGAGCCCTTATAAGTGAGAGGAAAAGCGTTGTGTTTGGATAGAACACAGATCAACACACATTTGAGAAAATTGCAAACCATTTAGGCTTTGCTGAGCACGTTTCCTGGGAAAAAATAAAATACTTAGGCCTTCCTCTAATGCTGGGTTCCAACATAAACCAATTGTGGGAGGAAGTTATAGCAAAATTCAAGAAGAAAATCGCAATCTAGGGAGGTTTTTGGCTCACCACAAGAGGCAAGCTCACTTTAATCAAATCTGTTCTTTCGGCACTGCCCACCTTCCAGGCTTCTCTGATCCTGGCTCCAAAAGCAATCTCCGATCAGATTTCAAGGCTCATTCGCGATTTCCTGTGGAATGGAGGTCGTGGAAACAATAATCGATTTCACTTAATAAACTGGGACATGGTGAAGTGACCTATCGTGGAAGGTGGATTGCAAATTAGAGACCCCGCGCATGCCAATTTAGCAATGGGATGCAAGTTATTATGCCAGATCCACATAGAGCCTAGCCACCCAGTCAGCCAATTAATCAAACTTAAATATCTAAAAAATAGTTGTTGAGGCAATTCACGGTGGAGAAAAATCCAAAAGGATCTTTGGCTTGGAAGTTGTGTAGGAGAGGCATTGAATTTTTTAGATCCTACCTATATCGGATTCCTGGCAATGGAAAAAACACAATGTTATGGAGAGACGGCATTATGGACCATCCTCCTCTTGCAAAAGTTAATGAAACCTCTAAGTTAAAAGCATGGTTACAAGCGAAAGGAATCAGGAAAATAGAAGACATCTCGGAATGGGGCAGCCATGGGAACTGGCAGCAATGGAAGTTTCCTAGAACTCCAGAACATTTACAAATGCAGTTGGAAATTCTTTTTGAAGCAATCTCTGATTTCGCACTAGTCCACAAGGAAGAAGAAGATTCCTGGGGCTGGGGCAAGACTGGGGTCTATTCGGCAGCTCAAGGCTACATTCAGATGCAAACTAGGAAGGAATCGACTTACCAGGAATCTTTTTGGAAGCAGGTTTGGGATAGCTTCAGCGTCCCCAAAATTAATTTCTTCTTTTGGACGTTGATGCACAAGAAAACTTTGACATGAGAAAACTTGTGCAAAAGGAATATAGTAGGCCCCCATCGTTGTGTGTTATGCAAATGCGCAAAGGAAACTTCTGATCACTTATTTATAGAGTGCGAGTTCGCGAAGGAGGACTGGTCCTTTTTCCTGCATGCGCTGAATGTTTGCCCTCCATCTCAGGTCTCAATTGTCTCCATGTTTACCTCTTGGAAAGACAGTTATCCTCATAGCATCACTAGCAAGTCTCTTTGGCATCGAGTGTGGATTGTTGCCCCAAAATATGTTTGTTGGAAGCTTTGGCTCGCCAGGAACGATATCATTTTCAACAATACAGATTAGTCTCCAGCAATGGTGGTTGCCCGAGCAAAGGCCCTGCTCTCAAAAACTTTGAATCATTTCCCCGTCAAAGATGACAGTTCCCTTCTAATTGAAGAAAGGACGTGGCTGGATGCTTATTCCAGCAGGGTCAGAATCAAAGCAAATCCTCGCCCAATTCAAAAGGAAAGATGGCAAATCCGAGATTCAAAGGACAACTTTCAACATTGGTGGAGATCCCAGGGCAAGTGCACAATCTTCTTCAATGGCGCTTCAAAAGGCAACCTAGGAAAGTCAAGAGCGGGCGGGGTGCTTTTTTCACCGGATGGGAACAAAAAAGATAGTTTCAGCTGGGGGCTTGGTCAAAGAACCAACAACCAAGCAGAAACTCTCGGCTTATTGAAAGCTTGTCAAATGGCGAGAGAGGAAAATCCAAGAGAAATCTTAGTCTTTGGAGACTCGAAAGCGCTGATAAAAGCGCTCATTAGTGAGAAAGAGCTAAAGGATCTAGTGCTAAACAAGCTGCTAGCAAGACTAAAGAGAATTCTGAGAGAAATTCCCTCGGTTCAATTTTACCATATTCTCAGGGGTTTAAACAAGGAAGAGGGCAGATTGGCAAATATAGGAAGTACGTTGCAAATTGGGATGATAAGTACAAATGTTGATTCCCCGATCAAGGCAATAATCCCTTGAGTGGGAAGGTTGTGCTTCTGACTTTCCGAAGAATGTATTTTGTTGTTTGGCGTAGCCCAACCTGATTCTCTCTATAAATGAAACATAACCATTTCAGTTTAAAAAAAAAAATATGAATTTCAAGATATATAACATACAAAACAAGAATAATGGAATGGCCAATACTGTCAAATATTTTGTGGTGTTGGCTTGGCTGCCTCATATCAAAACAAGTGCAAAACCACATTGGATATGTAAGACAAGTCACTCACAGGTTTGCAGACTAGAGAATGATCGTTGCAGTTTAGGTCAATAATAATTCAAATAGAATGGATGGTAGTCTCGATAGTTGATTGAAACACATGGGTATGGTTGGACCCACTCACAAAATGAAAAAGACATGGACTTATACCTTTTGATTGGTTTTCACACTTTCGAACCACTAGGCTCTCCCCACTAGTTAGTGAGAGTTCTCATCTTGAGAAAAACAAAGTTTATGGAGTTGTTGCCCCAATAGCAATGTTATAGAGGAAAACATCGATGAACGCTATCAATGCGCATTGGGAACCATCTCTTTTTGTTCTAATCATGAGAAAGGGCACCTGCAGTCGAGTACGTGGGATTTAAAAGAGGAATTTTAGAGGGGTTGAGGTTTGTGAGAGGGGAGGAATAGACAAACCAAAGGAATGCAAAGCCATGGGAGGAAGGAATGAACCAAAGGCAAGAGGTTTAGTTTTACGATTTTTTAAACCTTTGAGAAGTTCAAACTCAAAGAACACCAATGCAAAAAATTGAATTTCGGGCAAATTTATTAGCATTTCAACTCAAATTGAAATTCAACTTAAAGTTCAGAGAACTTAAATAAATTTGTTAGAATTAGCTTGAAGTTCAACGAATTTCGAACTTGAACCTTGAAATTCGCCAAGCCTGATAACTTAGGTTAGATTTGAGGTGAAACCCTCCCTTTATATTGTTGTAATCATTGTATTTATTAAAGGATATTACCATTGTAATGTCTTATTTAGTGTTGGTCATTCTATTCTAAAGGTTGCCCTAACTAGGGTTGAAGGTTAAGAGTAGGACATTTAAGGCACTCTTGATCTTTGGGTGGAATCACACTTGAAGATGGATGTATTGTTGATTGTTTGTTTTATAAAAAAGGCTTCCTAGATGTGTCTACTTCATTTGTATCTTCATATGTGGTTGTCCTTTAATCATGCATGGTGGCACGTGATTACTTGGTTGATTTTGTTCTTGTTGTGAGAAGCATCTTTAGAAGAGACCATTTTTAAGTTTCTACATATTCAATTTAATCCATGTGGAGAATAGTATGTTTATAACAACCTAGCTATACAAGTTCAAACCCTCTTGATTTTTAATCCTAACTCCACCCATTGGTCTTGGCTACCCACCGTCCCTTAAGTCTTAGAATATTATAAACATATTTTTCTAGGGTTTCCCCCCTTGAGTTGGAGGACAGTCGACCAAAAGTGAGAGGAAGAGTAATTGTGATGACAATGAGCAACTGTCCTAAGTGCCTCTAATTTTACACTTCATTCAAGGACTTAAATATCTGAGTGAGGGTTTGAGGTGAAACATCTTAACGCATCAATCGAATCTATGACTTCTATTGATGCCAATCCATTATAGGGGTTATCCATCACACCTACAAATGCAACACTTAGAAAAATACCTTGGAGGGAGGAATGTTGGACTTTACGTACCTCAAAAAGTATCCAACAAAGGGCCATTTATGGCAACAATAAGCAGAGAAGATCTAAGCACATGTAAAGAAGATATGATGACAGGGACTCCAATGAAGATTTTATAGAGTGGTCTATACAATAGCCTTAATGATAACAATAACAATACACCCTCCTTCGCAATTACATAAAGCATTAATGAGGGAGCAAGGACATTTATGGAGAAAGATATAGAGGGCACATGCATGCCAAAAGCATACATGCTCCATCCTCAATTTAGTTCCAATATTATTTTTATATTTAGCAATTCAAGTGTTTTAGAAAGCAATAGTTTGCATAATTAGTTAGGGCACTTAACATGTGGAAGGTTTCTAAGAATAGGTGGGCACGAATTCCTAGAAGAGAGAGATCCATGCGTACATATTTGCACCACCCTCTAGTGGGTACACCTTCCTAGTAATGGTCTACTTGAATGACCATTCCTAAGAGTAATGAAATATTCACTGAACTTGGTTGTACAAGCTTTGAGATGAGATCATAATCTAATGAAATACTTGATTGGTCCTCCTCCAACTGCTATAATTCTATTGCTATACATTGACTAACGAAGAGCGATACACGATCTTAGCTATCAACCCAATCTATAGATTTGCAATTGTCCAATTCACTGCTACCATATATCACACAGAAGCAAGATAGTTTTCTCGTCCATATTTCAAGTATGGCATTATCTGATGTTCAAACTAAATGAAATACAAAAGTGCCTTGGATTGTTTTTCATTCATACAAATTTGTACATTGTACACTATAAAAACTTAGTTGTTGGTACAAGCCTCCAACTATAAACAATGCTAAGCAAGAACTCATCAAAGATATAGTACTTCCTACCTGACGATGAACATGAGAATTTAATGGAGAACATTATTATTAGAAATTATTTGGATGGTCTTCTTGAATGACTGTAGATAAGTTTTTTCATGTAAGTTGGGATTGTTAATCCCAAGACCAAGAATATATCTCGGATTTAGGTTTATTTTAGTGAAGGTGTTGTTGTGCATGTGTCCAAATACATTGTACCTCCTAGTCTATGAAGAAGGTAGGGTATAGGTTTTATTCAATTCAATTTTTCAGAGTAGGAAGCAGTGGACGCAGGGTAGAGTTTAAAGTTTTCCATGTATTTCTTATTTTCAAGAGTAATAAACAATGATCTAATTTGACCTTCATGTCCATGTACTTGCTACTATTTTTTTCAATTTGATGTAGTTCCTAGTAAAAATCAAAATGCAATTCTGAAAGAGATTTCAGTTTTCTATATAAGTAGCTAGGTTAAAAGTGAGGATTGTTCTGATCAACTAAAGATTTTAGCATGGTATCGATCACTGTATCAAAAGCCTTAAAGAAGTTTTTGTATGAAGAGATTGGCCTTGGAGGAAAGAGAATTTTCAAAGGATTGCTATGTCCAAGCTACTATGACTAAAGCAAATCTATGCCAGTGGTCATCACAAGGACTTGAGAAGGGTTATGAAGAGTGAAACACTAGTTGATCCAGTGGGTGGAGATTGAAGCTTGTTCAGTGGAGTCACAATAATGGCTATTTAAGTATCGTGAGAGAGTCATATATTAAAGGACACCTCTAACTTTCTGTCATTAAAGTGCAAATTGCAAATTCTCCTCAAAGCAATGAACCTTTGGTACCCTGTGGAGAAGGGGGTCAAACCTCCTATAAATCCCAAAGATCTAGCAAAGTACAACAATAATGTAGTGAATGATCGTTGACAAAAGCAATGCCAAGGAGATTATGATAACTTGGGAACTTTGTACCAAAGTGTGAACATTTCCAAGAAGATGCTCTTGAGGAACAAGCTCATCACGATCGGCATGTGCAAGACAAATATAATAGCTAGCTATCTGATAAAGCTAGCAAAGCTAAGGGGCCAACAAGATGCAGTTGTTGATGAAGTCAAACATGATGAGCTAGTTTGGATTGCTATGAATGATTTCAATTCATCTTCGCACAACTTTGTCCAAGTGATCTATTGATGAAGCAGTTACTTGACTTCAAGCAGTTTTGGGATTCTTTCATTGGAGAGGAAATGAGCCTAGAGCAAGGCTCAACCAATTACAAGGATGAGGGTGATGGACAAAAACCTAGCCCTCGTTGGTAACGTCGAAAAGGAGGACACAAGAGTAGTCAAAAGGGCAAGAAGGAAGAATGAGAGTCTTCAAGTAAGAAAGACTTGAGCCATATCAAGTGATTCAAGGGTTACGAGCATGCCCACTATGCCTCTCAAAGTCTTAAGAGGAAGAAGGGAAAGGAGAAGCAAGAACAATAGTAGCAAGAGTTTGTAGTGAGTGAAAATGGTTTCAATGTGGATGATTTGACTGCCAAGCCAGATACCCATTTCACCATGGTATCTAGTCTTTCCACATACACAGTTTCAGGGTTTAGAGTCTAGACGATATGTGGATACTGGAGCTTAGAGACATAGGATTTATGACAAAAAGATGTTCAACAGGTTTCAAGAGCAATAGATAAGAATGTTTATGGAGTTGGATGGCGATGCTATGTATCTTATGAAAGTATTGCGCTCCATATCTTTCTAGATGCCTTTAAATGGTGTTCTTGAGTACCTAATTTAACAAAGAGTTTGTGTTCAATTCCTTGCATGACATTTTTATAGTGGTTTGCTAAGCTTGATGGTCAACAAGTCACCATCAGAGATTGCAACCATGAATCTAGTCAAGTTTTGGCCAAAGGAGTGCAAGAAGGTGTCCTTTATAGGCTACTCATAGATATAGTTGAGTAAGTATGGAAGATGCCATGATGGAAGAGGGTTCCTCCAGCATTGAGAAGGTTGTTACAAAAGGATTCTCTCAGCAAGAGGGTAATTGATCTTGATGAGACTCTTACTCTAGTTGTTAAAGGATTTTCCTAGAAAGAGGGAGTTTCCCTAGATGGGCTTATGTATGCACCATTGATTTTGGTTTTCAATTTCAATGAGATTGTACTCATGTTGGGTTGTTCTGAGTTTAGTGTAGGTTTCAATTCATTATTTGATAGATTTGATACACATGCCTTGGTCATGTATGATATATAAAGATGAGTTGATCAATGTAGAAAGTTCAAAACAATTCATGACATGGTGTGAGAAGATTTTGACTAGTGAAGAGTCCATGAAAGACAAAGAAGATTGGCAAGTTGTCGATGCAATGTTCCTTGTATAGAAGGTTTTCTCCTTGAATATTATGAAGAGAGTTCAAAGTACAAAAGGATGCATGAGAAGATCTAGGTGCATGCAAACAAGGTATGATGGCAAGTACTCAAATAGAGATTGAGAACAGTTGTTTGTACAACAGCTTTAATGATAGCAATAGCAGTAGCAGTATGCCCTCCTTCAATAGTTTTGTATAGCAGTAATAAGGGCATAATAGAATTTATGGAGAAGAGAGAGGGCATATGTATGCCAAAAGCATGCATGCACCATCCCTACTTTAGTTCTAGTTTAGATACTTTTTATATTTAGTTGTCGAAGTCTCTTAATTAGTACTTACATGCACAGTTAGTTAGGGCACTCTAAATGTCGAAAGTTTCCAAGAAGTATCGCATGTAGATCCCTTAGAAGAGAGAGATGCATGCATGCATACTTGCACTCTACTCTATTAGGTGCACCTTCCTAGGAATAGTTCTAGGCTTTAGATTTATTTTAGTTAAGGCATGGTTGTACATATGTGTAAATTCATTGCTCTTGGTCTATAAAGGAAAAAGCAAGGGTGTAGGGTTTGTTCAATTTGGTGTATCAGAGCAGGAAACAGTGGGTGAAGGGGAGTTTGAAGATTTCTATGTACTTCCTATTTCCAAGAGTAATAAACAGAGAGGTGACTTGAGTTTCAAATCTATGTACTTGCAGCTACTTTCTTCAATTTGATGCGTTTTAATGCCTACTAAAAAGCATCTTGCAATTTGATAGAGATTCCATTTTTTTGTTTTTCCCAGTAAGGTAGGCTAGAAATTAGCCTAAGACTATTATCATGTGTTGAAGAATTTCAACAAGGAAAACAGAATTGCAGTCTCATTGATGGTGAATCTGATGATTTTGATTATGAAATCCAAGAGGATGTGTTATAAGATTCTTCTACCCTATTTTGTTTTTGACATTGGCATTCTCGTCTATCATCTTATCTATGTAATATTTGACTATGTAGATTTTCACAATTCATCATAGTTCTAGTATAATTTATAGACATTTGATATGTTTTGATGATATTGAATGAGAAAACTACAACTCATGTATCTATATGGATGATGTATGATGTAATCTTCTGTGTTAAATGCATTATAGTTCTATCTTCATACACACATACATACATTATATCCTCATGTTGCCATCCAAGGGGTCTACGTATCTTGTATCGAACACTTCTATCTAATGCTATGTGACTTAGGTCCTTGGCTATGTTTGTTGCATCATGCATGATATCTTGGACAAACCCTTTAGATCTTGGCTCTGCTAGGCCAAGGTTAAGAGAGAAATTGTGTTGGTCAATAATGATGAATTTATTCTAAACCACATTCAAGGGCTCATTTCTGATAATCTTTTGTGAAAGTGTTGCCTCCCTACACCACGAGCCTAGTGGTCGAATTGGCACTAAGGAAAGTGCCATGGCTTTTACCAAGCATAAGCCAACCATGGGTTACAAATGGCTTTGATCCAAGCCCTTCTTTTAATGTAGGTTATATAAACTAAGGACGCTGAAGTTTAAAATAAAAACTAGGATTTTTTGAATTTGAGTATTTGGTAACAAAGGTTAGAACCTAAAAAAAGCATTTTTTTATTGTTTAACTATGAAAGGATACACTATAGAAAAGACGCTCACTCACCTGGTTGTGTCGAACCTGCAATAATCACAACGTGGGAGAATAGGAATATTGAAGCAGCTCTTCTAGTTCTACCCTCTAGTGAGGGCCATATGACCTTCGTTCAAGGCCCTCTATCATCCTCCCTCTTGTGGCAAGCTGCCTTGCTATGTGATAGACCCAGGGCAATTGAATTCCAATTTTCTTGGACACTTATCAGCAGAAATATATTTATGGCTTTAGAACAAGAGAACTGATGCGTTATTCAATGAAAATGTCTCATCAAACAGTTTTTTCTTGGATTGATGAAACGTTGATATGGACCAACCTCTTAATGTAAATCATTGTGCAAACAAAAAAAGTTAAGCTTGAAATGGAACGCCTACAGCGGTTGTTAGAATATTGACATGAAGACTCGGGCACAATGAGATAGGGGTCATTGAACCCACATAGTCTAGCTGGCCTATTTAGCCCATGTGACCTCCATGACCTGCAAAAGTGGCCTGGATCAGCTAGGTCCCACCAAAGTTCTTGTCAGAACAGACATCGACATTGAGCAAGGAAAAAAGTTCATGAGAGGCATGAGCACAGCCAAAGTTGGTCCCCTTTGGCCCACCACACAATGACAAGCATTTCATGACGTTGGCCCCCACTATTTTAAAAGGGCTCAATCCTCTTGTTAATGTGTAGAACCCAATCCAGCATATCAATGTTGTCATTCCTGGTTTGAGTTAGGGCCCTACCCTAGATGAACACAACCAACCTCCACCTACAACTGGTGTGATCGATGTTTAGTGGTTATTTGCTCAAGCAAAAGCCCTTTGTTTCTTTGTGTTGTTATGTCCATGCACAATGTGACTTGGACTCTCTGTGTCAGTGTTTAGTTTGCAGCCAACTCACATTTGTTGGCCTTGAACCCTGCAGCTATCTTTACGTGTATTAAATCCCCATATATACAGCTTTTATTCATAGTTAAAAGGAAGCTTTATTCAAAAGAGAATGTAAATGTTGGGCAGTTCACGACCATAATCTGCTGGTGATATAATAAATTATGGATTGAGAGTGGTGTGAGGCATGAGAAAGGTTCAACAGCTTATCTTGGGCTAGCCTGATATATTGTATATTTACTACAATTTGATGTATTGTATATTTACTGCAGTCCATCTATGTCGTTTGCATACACCACAAATTCTTACATGAGAAATGAGGAAAATACGATAAATTTTAAGCAAAAGAAAACAAAGTAAAAATGCAAATGATACATATTACCTATTGAATAATAAAGAAACACTTCAATTTTTTCTTGTTAGGTAAACCCCCTTTTGATTGGAGAGGATATAGAAGTCCTTGACATATCTACTTTACAACCATAAGACCTTTGGTTATGAAGTCATGACTAAGGAGCATCTATTCCATCAAAGTTCCCCCGGACTTGCACCCAGCCTCATCCACAAAGACCACAACAGCACAAGAAACCACCATTAACAACTTCTTTGCATTAGCACAGAACCAAGTTCCCTCGGACTTGCACCCAGCTTCATCCACAAAGACCACAACAGCACAAGAAACCACCATTAACAACTTCTTTGCATTAGCACAGAACCAATGTTGTGTATTAGGCCATTAGAATGACTTGGACCTCGAAAAGACTTTGTTGACTGCTTTAACATGAAGAGAATGCCCATCAGGTTTTGAACATGGATCATCATCAATGCAAGCACTCCAACTTGCCACTAGACCATAGTTCAATGGACAATAAAAGAATGAATAAGCTTCAAACGTTGTCCCTTAAGTAACTCCCTTAAGAGTAGTTGAGTAGGTTAGTAATTTCTATACAAGAGAATTGTTGTAGAAAGCTTAAGCATTTCTACGGTAAAAATTTTATAGTAATGCTGAATTGCGAAGCTTAACAGTTTTGGTGCGTAGTTTTGAATATAAATCAGTAATCCATGCATGCCTGATTTACAAACCAGTACGAAGTGGGCCTTATACAAGTTTCAGTTTCTAAGGACAGTACAATGTGCTCTAATTAAACGTGTTGTGAATTGTAAGTTCAAATTATAGGGAATGAACTTGATAACAGATCTACTAATCAACACAACGTTGAAAAGTAATTGAACGACGTGCCTTTTCTCCTGAATTTTGAGTCAAAAAAGATGAATATACTTTAGAGAGAGAGAAACAGAGGTGCCAAGACCACATATACCCCGCAGCACTGACACATGAAACAAAAACGGCTCTCAGAAGGGAACAATTTATTGGGTTAAAATAAACCAAATAGATTTTGTTACTATGATTCAAATTACATTCAACAAACTCATTAAAGTGTTTCATAAACCTCAACAAATTTTTGAAAGTATAGCACGCACTTCAGTTCTTCTATTCAGATTTATATATAACAGCCCCTGATTTCTAGTGCGCAGTTTTGAACATAAATTGTTAATCCATAGTCACATAATTTATAGCCCAGTCCGAAGTGGTTCTTGAACAAGTTTCAGTTACCAAGAACCGCACAATGTGCTCTAGTTAGGCATGTTGTGAAGGTTAAAATCAAACAATTCCAACTGGGCCTTAGGTCACTAATGAAGTCAGCAGATGATTAAGTGTTTTGCCAAGTTTCCATTTCTGCTGTAATCTGCCCCGCCTGGATGCCATCTCTCCAAAAGTATTTGGTAGGTTGCAAGTCCTAGGTGATGTTGACAGAGTAGGTATACTCAAACCTGGCACTTAATTGAAAAGGGATTTCTCAGCCCTCAAGCTTAGATGGATGTTTCTCAAAGAAACTTCAAAATAATAATAATAATCATAATAATAATGCACCTGATCAAAGCAGGCTTCATGTCAGGTCGGGTAAGAAGCCGGGAAAGCAACAATCCAGCGATCTTCCGCATGGGGCCAGGGTTCGAAAGATAGTCTTTGCAGACAACGATTATCCTCTCAACCAATGGCGGAGGCGCATCTTTAACCGAAGAACCTGCTTCTGCCAAAGCTGTATCCACCGACGATAGGTCAAACGGAATCAATACTAGAATCGAAAGCCAGAGAAGCATAGTGCACTTTGTCTCCATTTCCCCAGTGCTTTCTTGCCGTATAGCGCTCAAAACCGTTGTCACGCCGTGGCATTTCTCTAGCAGAGACACCGCAAGCTCCAAATCGGACACCTGGTGAGGGAAAAACTTCAAAACGGTCTTGTAACCGCAGACTGTGACCAAAGTATAGATGATTATGCATAGCGGCTTGATGACCTCCAGAATGTCCCCCGATTCGATCCCTGACTCAATTGTTTTGGTGCGAACAATGTGCATTAAAGGAGAAACTATGCTCTCGAGGTGCGGCTCGAGCAGCTGTCCCTGTTCTTGATATTTATCCATCTGTAACAAAAGAATTTCAAGTTATTTAAATTTTATCTTCAACATGCTTCGAGATTTTTCGGTATAATAGAATACTTACAATGGATTGGGCTTTCTTGATGGCCGACAGATCCACTGCACCGCCATTTTGCACGATGCTAGCTACCAGATTTTCCAAGAATTTGTATTCCTGTACAAATGTTCTGCGGATTACTTTTTCTTTGGAGCAATACTCATCGTCTTCTTCTATATCTGGGACGACATTGCCTACGACTACAGATTCGGAAGTCATCGCTCCTGTAATCAAACAGTGAGTGGAGGTTCTGGAGTGGATTCCTTCTTCCCGCTCTTAGTTCGGAAGCACGGTGACACTGTCAAGCATTTTGTGTAAGACGTGTGAGGATTGGAATTAAATTGTACATTTTAAATAATAAATATGGTTTAACGAAAACAATCATTTACCACCAAGTGGCATTTTTTCTTCGAACTTTTTCTTTTCTGGTCCATTTACTTTCCATAAACAATAAAGTTCTTGTTAAACAATAAAGTTCTTGTTACGCCGTAATGCGTTCCTTCTGAAATCAACTCCCTAAATTGTTTTTCTGTCTTAATTTTAACCATCAAATCTATTGTTAGACGATTCAACAATGGTCTGTTCTCCAATTTAATGGAAAAACATTAAAAAACTTTTAAAATATAAAATTAGTTAATTAAAAGTTTAATTATTTCTGGTTACTCGTGCTCGGGCAGATAGCGGCTTCACTGTAGAGAAAAGTCGAATACCTTCTTATTTGCTGCAGTAGGATGTGAGGAGGGCCACGGAGGGCAGGGATAGCGGCTTTGTTGTAGAGAAGGGCCGAATACCTTCTTATTTGTTGCAAGAGGATGTGAGGAGGGCCACGGAGCGCAGGGAGGTAGTACCTTCTTCTTTACCGCAGGAAGAAGAGGGTCGTGGAGTGTAGGGAACGAAGAAGGAAGGAAAACACTGCAATTTGCTCTGTGATTCGACTAAAAGAATAGCTCTGCAACCAGTTCACCATTGGGGTTACAGACGCAAGTTCCTGGATGGTTTTCTACGGTCGCCAAGCCCGGTAATACCTCAGCTCATTAATTTGAGACTTAACTTCTTTCCTTTCCTCCATCTTTCACGCAGTAACCTTGTCATAATTTTCCTGTTGCAGCAGCAGGGAGGTTTGCTTATTATTTTTGTCTTCACCATCAGAAATGTGGATCTATCGCACTCTGGAGGTGGTCGATTCTGCCACCTTGCTCGACTAGATTGAGACCTTGTTCATGAGGGTTCAAATTCACCAGGGCAACTCTGCTTTCCTCTGTCGACAGAGGTATGTACTGAGGTTTAACTTTTCATCTTAAAGAGTTTGGAAACCCTAATTCAGTTTTATATTTCTTGCAGGACTCCGACAACTCTCAAAATGGGTGGTTTCAAAGGAATGCAGTACTAATTTTCAATCTGCTTCGAAATTCACAATCATCAGTTGGGAAGGTTCACTTTGCAACCAAATCCTCGCGCAACCTCGAGTAAGGTTTTATATGCAACCAAATCCTCACACAACCTCAGGCAAAGTCCAACCATTAAATATATTGTATTCAAAATTATTGGGTTCATCAAGAAATTTAATTCCTGCTTCCTTATCGCAGCGTGAACAATGGCCATGGCGACCCTAGGTTTCAGCGCCACAGGTAATTTTGATTTCATCTTTCTATCAGTTATGCTACACATATTTCCGGGTCTGGAAATCAACTCACTCGTTGCTTCTCAACTACAGGTAAACTTGTCGGTAGAATTATCTAAAGGAAAGGTTTGGCGACCCTAGGTCTTCATCGATAATTGTTTGCAAAGCTCTGGTTTCTTCTTTCTATAATCGTCGTTGTTTATGTCTCCTCTACTGCTCCATTGGTGTATCAACATTTATGGTCATTTCTCGGTTGCAACGTTACAACTGAGTTATTTTAACTTCGAAGAGGACCCAACCATCATATGCATAATTTTTAACCTCGAAGAGGACCCAACCATCATATGCATAATTTTTGTCAAGATGTTATTCCCCTGTTTTTTGTTGGTTTTTCTTATTGTGGGTCATAACTCCTAAATCACAGGTATTGAATGGAGACACTCTGTTTGTCTTAGGATTTTATGGGGAAACTCTGTTTTGCATTGTAAATTCGAGTATATTTTAGATAGAGCAAGAGATTTTTTGTATTTAAATATTTAGCGATTCAAATATAGATTATGGATTCACTCCAGGTAGATTTTGATAGAATCTCAATGATAGGAGATTCAAAACATTTGTATGCTTTTAATTTATGTTCAAATTTGCAGTGAAAACTTACAATCAAATATTTCTATGACATTTTTCTCTTTTGTTTTCAATCTTTTATTAAATAAACATTATGGTGTAAAGCATATTACAAAAAACTTAAAAGTTTGGTGGGATTTAGGAATTGGAAAAACCGAGGTACTACTGGAATTTGCTTACAGATATGCATGGAGGTATAGGATGGTATTATGGGTTGGTGGAGAAGCTCGTTACATGAGACAGAACTATTTGAATTTGTCTCGGTTACTTGGGTTGGATGTGAGTAATGAGACACATATTGCCTCAAAGAAAGGTAGGAATAAGACATTTGAGGAGCAGGAAATGGAAGCCTTGCAGAGAGTGAGAAAGGAGCTCAGTAGAGACATTCCTTACCTTCTTGTGATTGAAAATTTGGAGAGTGAGAGAGATTGGTGGGATAGTCGGGACCTTTTGGAGCTTCTTCCACGTTTTGGTTGAACAACGCATGTGATAATTTCTACTCGACTCTCCTGTGCGATGAATCTAGATCCAGTGAGGCTGTCATGCTTATCAAGTGTGGAAGCTATGTCTTTGATGAAGGGAAAGAGGAGGGATTTTTCAGTAGTGGAGCTTGATGCGCTAAGAAAAATTGAAGAAAGGTTGGGTCAGTTAATGTTAGGCCTCAGGATCGTTGGTTCCATTCTATCAGAGCTTCCCATTACACCTTCTAAACTCCTTGATACCATTAATAGGGTGTCCTTGAGAGATATGTTATGGAATATTCGAGAAGATTCAACTTTGAGAAGTCATCCCTTTCTTATGCAGCTTCTGGATGTATGCTTCAACATTCTTGATCATGCAAATAAACCAAAGAAATTAGCTACCAGGATGTTATTGGTTGGGCTTGGTTTGCTCCTTACCCTATCCCTATCTGTCTTCTTTCAATTGCAGCGCATAAGGCTCCTGAAAGAGCAAGTGGATTGCGGCTACAGAAGAAATGCCTGCATGCAATTGGTTGCTGTTGTAGGGTATCTCAGATAAGAAAATTAGAAGCAGAAGCATCAACTATGTTGATCAGATTTGGTATTGCAAGAAGTAGCACCAGAGAGGGATGGATTAACATGCATGAGATGATTCAATTATATGGGAGAAAAAAAGGAGACAACTCTACTGCCAGAGCTATGTTCCAAGGTGTTGGTAGCAGAGGGGCAATCTCCCTACATTCAAAGCATTTATGGGTAGCTTGTTTTCTTGTATTTGGATTTGGAAATGACCCAGTGATTGTAGAACCTAAGGTATCTGAATTACTTTCCTTCATTAAAAGAGTAGCAATTCCATTAGCACTTCATTCTTTTACTTCCTTCTCAAGATGCTAGGCAGCTTTAGAACTTCTACGTATTTGCACCTGTGCCTTGGAGGCTGCCAAAGAGTCCTTTGTTTCTCAAGTGCAAAATTGGTTGGATAAATCCACATGTTGGAGAATGCTTGGTCACACTGATACTAAATTGGATGAGTATCTCTGGCAAAATGTAACACTTCTGAAGGCTTTGCTTTTGGAAATGAGGGCAAAACTAATGCTCAGAGGTGGACTATATGATGGAGGGGAGGATCTCTGCAGAACCTGCATTAGTATCAAAACGGTAATGTTGGGTGCAGATCATCCTGACACCATAGCTGCTCAGCAGAGACTGGCCAAAGTTGTCAGATACCAAACAAATATTAGAGTTGGGTAGATGATAAGTTTGATTAATGCAGTTGACATACCACTGTGGAATATGCAGGCAACATTTCGGTGCTCACCAAGTCATTCCCATGTCATATGTTTATTAGTGAAATATTATTCGAAAAATTATGGATGTTGTTTTATTCTGTTCCTCTATTTTTGAGGAAAACTCACTATGCTTTGTAGAGGATATCACTAATTCAAATGTGGTACAATTCAAAGGGCTTCTTCTACTAAAAAAAAAAGATTATGGAGGACCATCAGATTGCCAAAGGACAAATTAAATTGTGAGGCGAGGATGATTGTAAGTCGTGGCATTTTTTTTTCTTCTTCTTTTACTCCCATGTATTTCCTACTTATTTAGTGAATATTGGGAAAAAGTTAGATGTTGCTGGCTACAATTTTGTTCATTTGTATGCTTTTAATTTATGTTCAGTTTTGTAGTGAAAACTTAGAATCAAATATTTCTATGACATTTTTCTATTTTGTTTTCAATCTTTTATTAAATAAACATAATGATGTAAATCATATTACAAAAAACTTAAAAGTTTGGTGGAAGATTACGGAGAACCATCAGATTACCAAAGGACAAATTAAATTGTGAGCGGGGGATGATTGAAGAATTGGATTGAAGTTCATTGAATTCTGAGTTGGGATGATTGGGATGATTGAATTCTGAAGTCCACCCTTGCACAAGCCAATTGCAATGTCTTGGTAGTCTTTGAAACCAAATCCTTGCGCACCCTCAGGTAAGGTTTGATCTACAACCAAACCCTCACACAACCTCATGCAAGGTCCAACCATTAAATATATTGTATTCAAAATTACTGGGTTCATCAAGAAATTTAATTCCTGCTTCCTTATCATAGCGTGAGCAATGGCCATGGCGACCCTGGTTTCAACCCCACAGGTAATTTTGATTTAATCTTTCTATCAGTTATGCTACACATATTTCCGAGTCTGGCAATAAACTCACTCGTTGCTTCTCAACTGCAGGTAAACTTGTCGGCATAATTACCTAAAGGAAAGGTTTCATGTTTGCTCGAAATTCCCAGGTTCTCACACAACCCTCTGACATGTATGTTGGAGGTTGTACATTATTGGTCAAACCCTCCAAGGTTCTAGTTGCTTATATATGATTTTCAGTTCTCTGAGAACTATAGATAGGGATTTGCTATCTAGCACAGTTGCCATGGGATTTTTGGATTGTTCATGGAAATTTACCCTCAAAGGAATTTTCTCTTTACTTAGATTTATGTATTATACTCCTGTTAAGTTTCTCAGAAAGTGTACTCGCATGAACTTGAGACCTGTAGTTTTTATGAGCATTGGGATTGTTTTATGACTGATAATGCCATTTAAAAAGAGATTAATAAATTTTTCTTTTTATAAACTGCTTGACAAAGCTTTCCATGAAATCATAAGTCGTTTTGAATTTTCTCACTAAAGTCAATCAATTTATAGTATAGTTATTCAGTGCTAATGTTAGCAGTCGTAATTCTCCAGTCCTTCTCTGCTAGATTTTTAAATGGTTTTGAGCGAGCATGCAATTATGATTATATTTTTTTTATATTGCTCCTACGCCTTAGGGTCTTATACAGAGGCCTCCCTCTGTAACATATTAGTGTTCTTAATTCACCGGGTTGAACAAATCCGGAAATGGATTTTAAAAATGGAATGAGATTATCTGCAATTTTGATGTATGCCATTTTCCTGGAAGTTTACACTACTATATGGACAGCTATGTTATCCTTTTGTTTGTTTAAGGGTGGTTAGCCAAACTTCGAATTTATTATTTCTTTATGTAGTTATGCATGGTGACCCTAGGTCTCAGCCCCACAGGTAATTTTGATTTCATCTTTCTATCAGTTATGCTACACATATTTCCGGGTCTGGAAATCAACTCACTCGCTGCTTCTCAACTACAGGTAAACTTGTCGGTAGAATTACCTAAAGGAAAGGTTTCACGTTTGCTCAAAATGCCCAAGTTCTCACACAACCCTCTGACATGTATGTTGGAGGTTGTCCATCATTGGTCAAACCCTCCAAGGTTCCAGTTGCTTATATATGATTTTCAATTCTCTTCTTATAAATTTTCTTTTTATAAAATGCTTGACAAAGCTTTCCATGAAATCATAATTCGTTTTGAATTTTCTCACTACAGTTAGTCAATTTCTAATATAATTATTCAGTGCTAATGTTAGCAGTCGTTATTCTCCAGTCCTTCTCTGCTGGATTGGTCCAACCATTAAATATATTATATTCAAAGTTACTTGGTTCGTCAAGAAATTTAATTCCTGCTTCCTTATCGCAGCGTAAGCAGTGGCCATGGTGACTCTAGGTCTTCATCAATAATTGTTTGCAAAGCTCTGGTTTTTTCTTTCTATAATGGTCGGTGTTTATGTCTCCTCTACTGCTCCATTGGTGTATCAACATTTATTGTCATTTCTCGGTTGCAAGGTTACAACTGAGTTATTTTAACTTCGAAGAGGACCCAACCATCATATGCATAATTTTTGTCAAGATGTTATTCCCTTGTTTTTGGTCTGTTTTTCTTATTTCGGGTCATAACTCCTAAATCACAG
>APFE030615394.1:146223-170820 GCA_000404065.3 Pinus taeda | reverse complement strand
CTGAGTTGGGATGATTGGGATGATTGAATTCTGAAGTCCACCCTTGCACAAGCCAATTGCAATGTCTTGGTAGTCTTTGAAACCAAATCCTTGCGCACCCTCAGGTAAGGTTTGATCTACAACCAAACCCTCACACAACCTCATGCAAGGTCCAACCATTAAATATATTGTATTCAAAATTACTGGGTTCATCAAGAAATTTAATTCCTGCTTCCTTATCATAGCGTGAGCAATGGCCATGGCGACCCTGGTTTCAACCCCACAGGTAATTTTGATTTAATCTTTCTATCAGTTATGCTACACATATTTCCGAGTCTGGCAATAAACTCACTCGTTGCTTCTCAACTGCAGGTAAACTTGTCGGCATAATTACCTAAAGGAAAGGTTTCATGTTTGCTCGAAATTCCCAGGTTCTCACACAACCCTCTGACATGTATGTTGGAGGTTGTACATTATTGGTCAAACCCTCCAAGGTTCTAGTTGCTTATATATGATTTTCAGTTCTCTGAGAACTATAGATAGGGATTTGCTATCTAGCACAGTTGCCATGGGATTTTTGGATTGTTCATGGAAATTTACCCTCAAAGGAATTTTCTCTTTACTTAGATTTATGTATTATACTCCTGTTAAGTTTCTCAGAAAGTGTACTCGCATGAACTTGAGACCTGTAGTTTTTATGAGCATTGGGATTGTTTTATGACTGATAATGCCATTTAAAAAGAGATTAATAAATTTTTCTTTTTATAAACTGCTTGACAAAGCTTTCCATGAAATCATAAGTCGTTTTGAATTTTCTCACTAAAGTCAATCAATTTATAGTATAGTTATTCAGTGCTAATGTTAGCAGTCGTAATTCTCCAGTCCTTCTCTGCTAGATTTTTAAATGGTTTTGAGCGAGCATGCAATTATGATTATATTTTTTTTATATTGCTCCTACGCCTTAGGGTCTTATACAGAGGCCTCCCTCTGTAACATATTAGTGTTCTTAATTCACCGGGTTGAACAAATCCGGAAATGGATTTTAAAAATGGAATGAGATTATCTGCAATTTTGATGTATGCCATTTTCCTGGAAGTTTACACTACTATATGGACAGCTATGTTATCCTTTTGTTTGTTTAAGGGTGGTTAGCCAAACTTCGAATTTATTATTTCTTTATGTAGTTACGCATACTTGGAATCTTTTCTTCTAGATGTGATCAATAAATTTTTATACGTTGTTGCTTAGTTTCACCTGTGTGGCTATTTTCCATAATTGATACGTAAAAATCTTAGATCCAAAATATTCCTTACTTCGGTTAATGACACCATTACATAATTACTCCCAAATCTCCAGTCATGCTGTGAGTGTTTTTTTAAAGTACCTTACTGCAGTATGGTTCCTCACTAGGTAGACCCTATCGCCTACAATATCCCTCTTTATTAAATGGTAGAATCTATTATTACTGCAGTTATTCGGGCTTTCCAATATTGCAAGTATTATATTTCCTCTATATTATATGTTTAGTCTAAATATTGTGCCCTAGTACTGATGGTTGCTTATAATGTATTTTGGCTTAGTATCTACAAAGTCAGTTTATAGAATGCAAGATATATTTTCCTACTTCCTTCCGTTGAGTTTCTTTTCTTAATATGGAAATTTGGAATGGAACCTAGCCCTGGGTTCTGCTCACTCATCCCCCAGTATTCACATCTTGAACTTAAGAACATTTTTTGGGCTGCTGGTTAGTTGTCTTGGCCCAAAAAATGACTTATTTCTCTTATTTTTAAATAAATTTACCACCAAAGATAACCCTTTTGCGGAACCTTGCCCTCAACAGGATAAACTATTCAGTCAAAAGGAAAAATCAATCCAATTGGTAATCTTAACGATCAAGTTAAACAAACAATACTGAAAAGACAATAGGTTACAGAGCCATTAAATAACACTGTAAAAACTGTGTCATATGATGTACCTGTTCCTTTCTAATAGAAATCTGGAATAGCTAGCCCTGTCTTTTGTGGAGACTGTTAGTCATATATGTAGACAGATAGATCAACAGATGTTAGTGTGAGGCTCCCTCTGTATCATATTAGTGTTATTAATTCACCGGGTTGAACAAATCCGGAAATGGATTTTAAGAATGGAATGAGACTATCTGCAATTTTGATGTATGCCATTTTCCTGGCAGTTTACACTACTACATGGACAACTATGTTATGCTTTTGTTTGTTTAAGGGTGGTTAGCCCAACTTCGAATTTACTATTTCTTTATGTAGTTATGCATACTTGGAATCTTTTCTTCTAGATGTGATCAATAAATTTTTATACGATGTTTCTTAGTTTCACCTGTGTGGCTATTTTTCAGGATTGATACGTAAAAATCTCAAATTGAAAATATTCCTTACTTTGGTTAATGACACCATTATTGGTAATATTTTATTCTAGATGTGATCAATAAATTTTTATACGTTGTTTCTTAGTTTCACCTGTGTGGCTATTTTCCAGGATTGATACGTAAAAATCTTAGATCGAAAATATTCCTTACTTCGGTTAATGACACCATTACATAATTACTCCCAAATCTCAAGTCATGCTGTGAATGTTTTTTTTTTTTTTAAGTATCTTACTGCGGTATGGTTCCTCACTAGGTAGACCCTATCGCCTACAATATCCCTCTTTATTAAATGGTAGAATCTATTATTACTGGAGTTATTCGGGATTTCCAATATTTCAAGTATTATATTTCCTCTACATATATATTTTGTCTAAATATTGTGCCCTAGTATTGATGGTTGCTTATAATGTATTTTGGCTTAGTATCTACAAAGTCAATTTATAGAATGCAAGATATATTTTCCTCCTTCCTTCTGTTGAGTTTCTTTTCTTAATATGGAAATTTGGAATGGAAACTAGCCCTGGGTTCTGCTCACTCATCCCCCAGTATTCATATCCTGAACTTATGAACATTTTTTGGGTTGTTGGTTAGTTCTCTTGGCCCAAAAAATAACTTATTTCTCTTATTTTTAAATAAATTTACCACCAAAGATAACCCTTTTGCGGAACCTTGCCCTCAACAGGATAAACTATTCAGTCAAATGGAAAAATCATTCCAATTGGTAGTCTTAACGATCAAGTTAAACAAACAGTACTGAAAAGACAATAGGTTACAGAGTCATTAAATAACACTGTAAAAATTGTGTCATATGATGTATCTATTCCTTTCTAATAGAAATTTGGAATAGCTAGCCCTGTCTTTTGTGGAGACTGCCAGTCATATATGTAGACAGATAGATCAATAGATGTTAGTGTGAGAAACTACACTTTTTTCATCCTTTCTTGCAATCACATATTGACATGAAAACAAGTTATGGTCTGTCACAAAACATCATATCAGAAATTTCCATCTTTTCCTCACATGTCCATTGGCGTTTCTATATATGGAAAGAGGTAACAAGTTTTCTAAATATTCAAGCAGATGTGGATAGATCTTCGATTGGAAAATGTATTACATTGGTTCGAGAGACAAAAATAAAATAGGGCACTTCCTTTCTACATCATTTGGGGTATTTATAGGAGCAGGAACACCAAAATCTTTGAAGAGATTGTCCCACAAGTGAGAAAAACAAACTTGAAGATTGTGGAATATTTCAAGGAGATTGGGCTTCAGTGTCAACAATCACATAGGAGAATGTGTTGCAATAGAGAAATTGATTCGTCCATATGGGTGGGCTATTTTGATGGTGTTTCAACAAATGGAGTATATGGGTGTGGGGCAACACATTGTTTTGGTTTCTCCGTAATGCTATCACTTCAATTGGTTTGGGGTGAAGGTACAAATAACAAAGTTGCTTTCTCCATGGGGTTACTGCGTTGTGCTCACTGGATGGCAATAGAGAAGATAAAGGTTGTCGGTGACTCCAAATCAGTAATTGAGTGGGTACAATGACATTCTGCTTTTGGTCCGCCCTATTTATATCACTGGAAGCAACAAATTAGATATTTGAAGCCGTCCTTTAAGAACATCTCCTTCTCCCACATATACAAAGAGTAGACAAAGTGGCCAATCTTCTATCCAAAGGAGGGTGCACTGTTATGTCGAGTGTTATCTCCTATAAGACCTTCATCGATAATTGTTTGCAAAGCTTTGGTTTCTTCTTTCTATAATAGTTGGTGTTTATGTCTCGTCTACTACTCCATTGGTGTATCAACATTTATGGTCATTTCTCGGTTGCAAGGTTACAACTAAATTATTTTAACTTCGAAGAGGACCCAACCATCATATGCAAAAATTTTGACAAGATGTTATTCCCCTATTTTTGGTCAGTGTTGCTTATTCTGGGTCATAACTACTAAAACAATCCAACTTGAAGACGTTCCTTTTGCTGGCACGCGGTTTACATCCTGAACAATAATCCAACTTGAATAGATATGGAAACCTGCATTTGCATAATAATTAAAATTGTTGAGTTAACAAAGCACTGAACCAAGGAGCTCGCTAAATGAAAGAGATACAACTCATCAAGTTCACCATAGATACGAGTATTCAACCGGAAAATCTTGTATAAATTATAAGATGATGGAGAAATTGAGAGGCTTATCTCAAATCAACAAATAAGAAGTGATAATTGGCAAAAAGATTAAAAACTTGAACATGAAATCATACAAAATAAGAGAAACTACACTGCATTTTATTGAGTGAAGGAACGAATGCAGAGGATGTGATTACATGGTAGGAAGAGACTCTGCCGAGTATCTATAGAATTTCTAGATATAAACTTGATTTGCATATCAAATTTGTCAGACAGATGCACCTTTTTGGAATGAAATACAGAACTTGTCATTATGGAAGGAATAAGATTAGTTGGACTTCATGGAGAGAGAGGTGTGTCCAAGACTATAATTGCACTGTGTTTGCTAATGAAAATGGAATGAGAATATAGTATATCGGAGTAAGAGCATGACAAAAGGAAAATATATAGTAGTAGAAGTGCTAGAAGGAAAAGATATCGCAGTCAAAGTGTGCTCAATGTTCTCCAAACAATGAACTTACACTGCCATATCTTCTCCTCCTTGCAATTTTACCAATGATCGCCAATTCATAAAGCACTTGCATGGTCTTCTGGCTAAACATGTATTGGTCACTTGGTTTTTGATATCCTCCAACCACTTGTTTTAGTGTGATCAAGAATGACATTCTCACATTTATTTCTCTGGCTCCAATTGAAATCAAAATCTACACGATTGAGCATGACAGATATTCAAGGGAAACTGCTTTGCTAGGGTCTAGTGCTTATAGAGATAATCTAGATTATATAAAAAAATATTTATTTCTTCTTTAGAATGTTTTTTTATCTAAATTCATGGGGAGTGAGTGAAAGCAGATTTGGCAATGTTATTAGGAGGCCCACTAATTCTGAATGGGACATCATTCTTTAGCTTTTATTCTTGTATTTTTCTTTCCAGATGAACACAGGTGAAAACCAATTATCGCCTCTTTCGAATTAATATAATTTACCAGGCAAACTTAATTAAGCATTTTGAATAATAAATCAGTGGATTTCTTCTCAGAGAAAAAGTGAAGGATAGACCAGTAGCTCGAACTTTAGTGAGAAGGATGGATCACGTAGGGAATAGTGGAAAGTGCAACCTTTGTTAGTTTCCACCTTGTTGTTGTTGCCAAAATACCATAATAAGTGGTTTTGTTGGCACCTAAAGACATGCATGGAGAAGCTTGTTGTTTTGAAGAGTTATATTACATCTTTGTAATGAATAGACTTGTTTCAAAAGAACAAATATATTAAGTGTCTGGCTTTTGACTTAAGTTATCTTTAGACATATGGTTGTCTTGTTCTTCAACTTCAGAGTTGTAATCATAAGTGATAGGGCCGAAGCATTCTCTTTGGCCATTTAAAATTGCAACACTTATCAAGGTGGGTTCCATTACATGGTTTGATAGTTGTAATCATAAGCGATAGCGCTAAAGCATCTTCTTTGGCCATTTAAAATTTCAGCACTGTAAAAACTGTGTCATATGATATATCTATTCCTTTCTAATAGAAATCTGGAATAGCCATATCTCATACCTCTAATTATCAAGAAATCTTGCACTTAGCAAAGAAGGTTTTCTGAACGATAATGCCACCAACACTGTACGCAATGGATATTCATATCTTTGTTTGCAAACGTTCCTAGTGCCTTTGGGTGCCATTACATGGTTTGATAGCTATAATCATAAGTGATAGGGCTGAAGCATCCTCTTTGACCATTTAAAATTGCAACACTTATCAGGGTGGGTGCCATTACATAGTTTGATAGTTGTAATCATAAGTGATAGGGCTGAAGCATCTTCTTTGGCCATTTAAAATTGCAGCACCTATCAGGGTGAATTGACCTACGAAAGGAAAATCAATCCAAGTGTTAATTTTAATGACTTATCTACCTATGAGCCTTGTCTTTTGTGGAGACTGTTAGTCATATATGTAGATAGATCGATAGATGTTACTGTGAGAAACTAAACTGCATTTTATTGAGTGAAGGAACAAATGCAAAGGATGTGATTACATGGTAGGCAGTCACTGTGCCTAGTATCTACAAACCTTCCAGATATAAACTTGATTTTCATATCAACTTTTTCAGACATATGCACCTTTTTGGAATGAAATCTAGAACTTGTCATCATGGAAGGAATAAGATTAGCTGGACTTCATGGAGAGAGAGGTGTGCCCAGGACTATAGTTGTACTGTGTTTGCTAATGAAAATGGAATGAGATAATAGTATATCGGAGTAGGAGCATGACAGAAAGAAAAGCTATAGCGGTAGAAGTTCCAGAAGGATAAGATATAGTAGTCAAAGTGTGCTTAATGTTCTCCAAACAGTGAACTTACACTACTATATGTTCTCCACCTTGCAATTTTACCAATGATCGCCAATTCATAGAGAACTTGCCTGGCCTTCTCACTAAACATGTATTGGTCACTTCGTTTTTGATATCTTCCAACTACATGTTTTATTGTGATCAAGAATGACATTCTTACATTGCTTTCTCTGGCTCCAATTGAAATCAAAATCTACACAATTGAGCATGACAGATAGTCAAGGGAAACTGCTCTCTGGGACTTTCTAGAGAGCAGGAGCATGGCATAAGGAAAAGATATAGCAATAAAAGTGCCAGAAGGAAAAGATATTGCAGTCAAATTGCACTCATTGTTCTCCCAACAATGAGCTTTTACTGATATATATATTCCTCCTTGCAATTTTACAAATGATCACCATTCCAAAGAGCACTTGCCCAATCTTTTGATTAAACACGCACTGGTCACTTGGTTTCTGATCATCCACCCTTGCTTTCAATAATTTCCATTTACATGTCGCTATTCTTCCCCACCCTATGCCTTACAGTGTTTCCTTTGCAACATAGGTGCAAATGCTAGTTATAGAAAAGTTTTACAAGTATATTTGGGATAAGGAGCGAGGAAGAAGAAAAAAATTACTATATTGAAATGTTTAATCTCACTCATACACATCAACCAAAAGCATACATAGAGGCCAATATTTCTTGGAGAGCCAAAATTTTTATTATTCCGTTGTGAAACATGACGTTGGAAAAGGTCAAAGGAAGTGTGGGAGGAAAGAGTATGCATTTTTGTTCTTCCGGAAAAGTGGAAACATAAAAACATTTCATTTTAGAATGTAAGGCCTTCAAAGACAGCAAGGAAAGTTATGCGAATACGTCGGCAACGAGCTCTTGGGATAATCTATTTAGCGAGGGGTTTGTCGAGAAGTTGGGAACATTTATTTTGAAGCTTCACAGAAAAAAGGCCGAATACATCAAGCAGATGAAGAAGCAATCTATCCCATAGGCTATCTTTAGCCTTGTAGATGTTAAAATCATTTATTTATTTCTTTCTTCAATCCTCTTTTAAGTTTGGCTTATTAATTAAAAAACCTTAATATGTTAAAGATGTTATTTTTATATTTCTTTTATTTTTATTTGGAAGCATGCTATAAATAAAATTAATAAGTGGGTAGAAGAAAGAGATAAGCGTGCTAAAGGGCAAGCAGGTTTTAGATCTAAACATTCCACAAGTTTTAAATCTAAACATTCCACAGTTGATTATTGTATAATTTTAAGGTACATCATTGAAAAAGTTTGGGAGAAAAAGGAAAAAGTCTTTTGTTGCTTTGTTGATTTCAGAAAAGCGTTTAACACGGTTTCTAGGGATAATCTTTGGCACATAATGGAGGAACTTGAGGTTCTGAAACATTTGAGAGCAGTGGTGCATAGGTTGTATGAAGAGGTGAAAGTCAAAATTAGAACTTCAGCAGGCATTTCTGAAAGTTTTAGAAGCGATATCAGGGTCAAGCAAGGTTGCCCACTCTCTCCTACCCTTTTTGGTTTATATATCTACAAGCTTGAGGAGTGGTTAAATTCGTAATGGGGTGATGGTATCTATTTGGGCAAGTTTGTTATCAAGCTTATTTTGTATGCAGGTGATCTTATTCTGATTGTTAAATCTGCTCTTGGTTTGCAAGAGCACTTACTATCCCTTGAGTATTTTTGTAGAAGGGTCGGGATGCAAGTCAATATAAGCAAAACGAAAGTAGTGGTTTTCTCTATAAAAAAAACATAACCAACATAATTTATACTTTGAAGGCAGCATTCTGGAAGAAGTTGCGGATTACAAATACGTCGGAATTTACTTCAACAAAAATCTAAGTTCGAATGGTTGTAGAAAGAAAAGAACTTTGGGGGGTTGGAAAGCATTTTATGCTTTTCAAAATAGGTACAGAATTATGGGACTAGAAAACCACTCAAACTTGTTTTGGGCTTCTAGTGATTTTGGCGATTCTCTATGGTTGTGAACTGTGGGCTAGCAATACATCCGACATGCAGTGAAAACAAATTGAAAAAATTCAGAAGCCTTTGATTATAAACAAATTCAAAATTAAAAGTGAAGTTCCTTATGCTATCTTGTTAAGTCAAACAGGGGCTGCTCCTATGGAAGCAATTGTTATGGTGTGAACCATAAGATATTTAAAAAAAAAAAATTGACTAAATGGAAGAGGGCGGGTGGCCTAAGGTTGTTTTTAATGACATATTGTGCAAAAGAAAAAAGACTTGGATGCAGCAAAATAACAAATGGTTTAGTAAATGGGGTATTTGCTTGAACACGTGTCCCATAAACAATAAAGATATACAAGCTTTTGTTATGGATAAGTTCCATAAATGTACTTGGGATAAGGAGCTAGGGAGAAAGAAAAAATACTATATTGAAGTGTTTAATCCCAATCATAATCATCAACAAAAAATGTACATAGAGGCCAATATTTATTAGAGAGCCAAAATTATTATTGCTCAGTTAAGGACTAATTATCATTAACTTTATTGTGAAATAGGGCGTTGGAAAAGGCCAAAAGAAGTGTGGGGAGAAAGAGTATGTATTTTTTGTTCTTCTGAAAAAGTGGAAACGGAAAAGCATTTCATTTTAGAATGTGAGGTCTTCAAAGACAACAGGGAAAGTTATGCAGATATTCTAGCAACTAGCTCTTGGGATAATTTATTTAGCGAGGGGTTTGTCGAGAAGTTGGGAGCGTTTATTGTGAGGCTTCACAGCGAAAGGGCCGATTACATCAACCAGATGAAGAAGCAATCTGTCTCATAAGTTATCTTTATCCTCATGGACAATAAAATAATTTTCTTTCTTTCTTTTTTTGTCTAGCCAGTCTTGAAGTCAAAGTGCATTGACTTTGCATTATTTTGTTGTATTTTATAATTTTAACCAAAATTTCAGGAAAATGCTAAATATTTCTATTTTTACATAAACTCAAAAATAATTCCCTAATTTTCGATAAATCTTATTTCTAATTTTCGATTGGTTGAAGGATATCTAATGGGACATAATTCTCTTGGTGGAGGGCATTTTATTTTTGGTATTTGACAGTGCTTGATAATTCATTTAAAAAAAAAAAGAACTAATTTTGTTGGTGAGTTTTCTGCCATTGAAACTGTTACTGCTCTGCCCAATGATGTAAGAATTGATGTGGTTGCAAGTCCTTTGCATGGGGTGGGGTAGGGTGTTGAACAAATTTACATGATTTCGTTGGTCAGTGCTCTAACACTGACATTGTTATGTTATTGTTGTGCCCAAAGATGCCAAAATTGACACAGGTGCAGATCCTTTTATGGGCAGGGTGGTGGCTTGAACAAATTTGTAAATAATATTATTGAGTTTCCTTGTGCAAAGCTTTTACTATGCAAAGGATGGGGTATCTACATCTGGACGAAATTAGTTTTAAACTCCTTTTGATTTGAAATTTTTACAGATGCAGTTGTGCGGGAGAGTAGTTGGATAGAGTTATGAATCTCTGCGAAATGAAGGATGTGTGGACAATGGAATGACGTGGTTGCACGTCCTTTGCATGGGCAGGTGAGGGGGGAGGGCTAAACAAATTTTGCAATTAATTTGATTATGTCTGCTTTTACAGAATTTTTGCTATGCAGAAGACAGGGCATGTGCGGACCGGGGGGCTAAACAAATCTGCAATTAATATTATTATGTTTCCTTGTGCGGAGCTTTTACTTTGCAAAGTACAAGGTATGTGCAGGTCAATACGTAATTAATTTAATTATGAACAAATTTTGAATTAATGTTTTTATTTTATAGTGTGTGGGGCTTCCTTATGTGAAGTTTTGCTTGTGTAGAGCTTTTATTGTGCAGAGGACGGGGAATGTGCGGGTGCAAAGGGAAGTTTATTTCACAGAGGGAACTTTATTAAGTTGTGCAGAAGAGCAGTTTCATAGAGCTATGAATTTGTGCGGATGACAGGTATGTGTGGGAGAATGGGTGTGCAAAGTCCCTGCCTCGATAATTTCGGTAAAATGCTTATTATTTCTATTTTTGCATAAATTCATAAATAATTTTCTAATATTATGGAAATCTTATTTCTAATTTTTTGATGGAGCTTTAACAACACATAATTCTCATGGTGGATGATGTTTTATTTTATAATACCATTCGCACAATTTTGTCGCAAATAGTATGTACACGAAAACTGAACATTTCATTTTTATGTGCGAGAGAATAGAAGTGTGGAGGGAACTTTATACGGTTCACGTGTAATTAATTTATCTATAAACAAATTTTGAGGTAATATTAATATGTTCCTTTTAGTACCTGCAGTTGTTTTACAAGTTGGTAAGGTCTCTTAACAACTGATTTTACATTTCTAGTCTTTTGTAAAAATTGTAAATCTAATTCAATATTGTATTCTCGGTAACATTTTCGCTATCTATTTCTTCATACGTAGGTACATCTCTTTCAAAATATTCGCTCTATTTGTGTTGTAGCTCTGTTGGTATGCTATCAATATCAATCCATGGTAACGCAATTGCATAGAGTCATGGATGGGTAATTAATTTAACTACGAATAACAACTTTAATTCGTAATGTAAAAAAAAAAAAATCATATAAGAAAAAAATGGCTTTGTATTAAATAAAAAAATGTTTACATATATCATGCATATAAGATATGTGTCAGTATTTACTCTGAAATTACATATGACTAATATCAAAAAATAGGGCACGGAGGCTCAACAAAGAAACCCCAGCATGTAGCACGAAAAAAATAGGAGCCAAAACCCCAAAGAGCTCAGAGCACAGGCTGCCCGTAGAGCCCAAAGAAAAGCAGCGCAACAATGGGCATAGAAAGAAAAGAAACGGGGCATTAATGCCCATATCTAAAATAGATGTCAAGGCTTCATCAAGCTAAGCAAAAACAATGGGCAAAACATCGAGGCTAGATTGCGGTGCATAGGAGAAATGTGATGGGTTCAACAATGACAACATCAGAGAACCTTGACCAACTCACAGTAATGAATAGGCCCATGCGCAAACACGACAATGAAAACAAGGCTAGAGAAAGGAGCCTTGACATCATGGACAAACGAAGACGACGAATTTTTTGCAGAGAGCTTTGATTGTATAGAGTTCTATCCACACTTTGCACAAACTTTAATCAATTAATTAGCAGTATCACACAATATTTGATCAATTAATTAGCTTCGTTGACTAATTTTGTGTTCTACGAAGAGTTTTGACTTTCCAATAGCTTTCACTCTACGAAAAGCTTTAATCGTGCGAAGAACTTTCATAATCTCGAATATCTTCCACCACAATTTTGAGTTGCATGCATTTTATCCATGAACTAGCACTGTTTAGAAGAGATAACCATTAGTGATATTGGCTAAACTACCTCTATGTTTTTTTACAGAGGTAAAGTCATTTTCATTCCACTCTAATTCCATGCCCTTGTACTTTGATGTGCATATGTAAAAATTGTAAGTTATAGTCTTACTTTTACACACTTTCATACATTGGGGGTTGAGGAAATAGGATGGCATATCCTTTCTCATATCAAAAGTGTTGAACCGTAATACACCGCCTTTTAATTACAGAGTCACAAAATTGTAACTCATCCCGGGTCACTCAGTCCACGTTCTCATTTCCTTGGTAGCAATTGGCAATACCTCAACCTATTTAGATTCGTCATGATACCTAGATGATCAGTGTAAAGAGTGGTCTTGTCTATTCACGAAGGTAAGGGTTCTTCATGGGTCATGCGTGAGGATCAAACTCGTTCCACTGCTATTGTCCCCATTGTAAGGACTACCCAAGTCTGAAAGTTGTTCAAGATCGCAGGGCAGTCGCAAGGCCCTACCAAGATCCGTGTCAGATTAACTTAATTGTTGTAGCTGTCCCCTGTTGTGTAAAGCATCCTCCTGAGTGGAAGGTGCCCTCTCTTTTTTGGGCCAACTGTTGCGATCGGGCCATCACTGATAAACAAATATCCCTATTTTTCTTCTGCCATCTTTGGCTCTATCGAGATTGTCCCTTCTTCCAGAGTTGCATTATACAAAATTGGCAAACAATATAGTCTCTTCCTTGTTGGATGCTCTTCATTTCTCTGATTCTTTTAAGTTGTCCTTGTATTAATAACATAACTTTATCTATGCCTCACGTCATTCTAGTGTCACCATGATTCTCGCAATTGAGAATTGTTATACTCTGCTTAACTTTCATAGACTCTGCAATTTCCTATATCATCTCTTCTCTGATCTTCCTTTCCTTGGTTGGTGTTTTATAACCAAGGAAAACTCGCACCACTTGCTTTTCCACATATATGATCAATATGTTGGCTTTATCATTACTACTTTCAGATGCAGATCACTATAGTTCTGCGTGGAACATGTGTGAAATATTTTTCAATTCAATTTGAAATGATGGCATACACGTGGTATGTCAATATCAATTGCTTTCTTTCAATTCAATCATCATTACCATACCGGGGATGGTGTTGGCTTATTGGGGCTTGACCCAGGTTCAAAATTAATTTAGCCAAACAAATATGGAGTTAAGTTAGCCAAACAAATCCCAGTACTACTGGCCCTTTCGGCAATAGTTCATGGAACGCGCACTGAGGTCTCACCTGAAGTAGTATGGGAGGGCGCAAGAACCAAGTTTCCACACCCTGGAGATGTATGATGAGTTCAAGTGGTCCGCAAGTTAACCCTGCGCGTAGGTTTCTTCTTCCAACATGCTGGTGTAGTCTCGCACTACACCTCTGATTTACTCGAATCCCACTGTGATAGCACTAGCACGCTATTCTCTGACTTCTGGGGGAGTGGATGGCTGCGCATTTAACCGCAGCTTGGCAATCTGAAGATTCAGCTCCAGCTGAACCTTTGTCATTTCCTCCTTGGCCTCGTAGACCCCTGCTGCTAACCTATGGATCCGCGCCTCCGCTAGTATATCTATGGGGATGGCTAGCTCCGGGACGCTTTGGCAAGTGTTGTCTATCACCTGTACCAGCTGTTGATTTTGCGACACCAATTCGTCGCGCTACAAGATTAGTTGTTCCATATTTATTTTATGCTCACTAAGGACTTGGAGCGTGAAGCTCTCCCTAGCTCGCAGCTCTGCAATTATACCATACTGCAACACATATAATGTCTCGCTCGGAAGGCAGCTAGATTAACATCGAGACCTTTCAGCGCGCTAACCAAAGGCCTGTCAGTCTCATTTGATGTCACTAGTGCCCCTTCCGACAACACTATTGTGTTTGTCATTTGCGCGCGCAACATTTGCTCTGTTATCGTGGATCCAACTGCGAGGTTGGTCAAAAGGGTACCAACCTGAGGGGGGCACCCCTGTAATTCCTACAACTACACTCCGAGGGCTCCCAACACAATCTGGTTCTCCTGCATTAAATCTTGGAGAGCCTCATTTTTTACATCACGCACTGTTTAGCCGATGTCATGCAAATCACCCTTGATTAGGGTGATGGGGTAAATGGACAATTTCGAGGTCTTGACCTTCTTCTGTGACCCTACTCGCTTTGCTGGGTGTTGGCGCTTCAGCTGTGTTGACGCGGTTCGTGGGTCCGCGCCTCCTTCTTTTGTTTCTACTTCCTCTGCTTCTTGTCCCTGCAAAGGGATTGTTTGGCCCTCGCCCACCTTCACGGCTGCTTCCTGTGCTGGTGCTGCTACGGCCTTTTCCTGCTCATCTGCTTTCTGTGCCGCATCCCGCACTTCTGCTGCTACTGTTTCCTTCCTTTGTTTTTCGGTCAACTGTGCGATGCGCAGCTTGGCATCCTCTTTCTTCTTTAGTTGCCAACTTCTCGATTTCTCCAATGTCTGGGGTGCCATTCTGGCGACCATGCCTCTAAGCCATTGAAAATGTTGTCATCGGTGGCTACAAAGGGTAGCTTTGTCCATTGCTTTGTCGGGTCCTTGCTCGCCCTAATATATAGGTTATGCATGTCTGCCTTAAATTCTGAAAAACTTTGTAAACTGTTGTAAGCCGTGGGTGACAATTGCGGCTTACGGTTGATCCACATTCTGATGTTCATCTCCATGAACACCTAGAAGATCTTGTTGTCACGTATCCTTTTAGCATCCTTCGTGGCCCAGAGCGAAGCGTACTTCGCGACCTCTAGTAAATCTCTGTCAATTATTGGGAATTGACTATCCTCCAGCAATTCCCCAGCTACGAGCACTATGGACAGTAACAACCATGCATAGTGGAACATTTTGCCCTGTTCATGGGCTTCGTGACAATTCTCTAAAAATTTCGTGCAAAGGAATTCAGACCAGTTAAACTGGACCCCCTCCACGCACTGCTTGGCAAGTGCGACCACCGACGCAAGTACCTCGTCTGCGTGACACTTGCGCATAACTTTTTTCTTGTGAGGATTTGGGTTGCCACGCATACTACTTTGTCCTTGATGTTGGAGATGGTGTAGCCCCTCTTCTTCTTTTCAAGGTTGTACTTCTTCTTCATGGCCTCCACGATGGCCAAATCACTGCCCTTCCCGTCCAATATGGCCGCGGGGTCCTCTCCTTTGTATGGAAGTCGGGAAATGCGATGAATCAAGTCTGCCATGATGGGGATGGGCTCCTCCAGCCATAAACACCCATCATGCACCAAATAGAGCAACTGCCTGATGATGAAAATGGTTATTGGGGTGCGGTGGAAATGCGGCACCCAGAGTAGGTTTAGCAATTCGGCCTTGTCCACTCCGCGCATCCACTTCCGCGACTCTAATTCTGTCACCACCCCCGCGGTGTTCTACTTCATGAGGTTTCTGGTCTCAAGGTGAGGGAACTTCTCGTGGTTAGTGAGGTCCCAATCTTTGAATTTCAGGCTCAGCATGCGGCCGAGGTGCGTGCCTTCAAACATAATGCCATCTGGGAGGAGCGGGGTCCAAAGCGAGCTCTTGGTTTCGTCCACGTCCTTGGGCACTTTGGCCTTCCCTTTTCGCGAAGGGACATAGGTGGGCAGTTTTGTTGCAGAGTGCGTAGGCTGAGTATCCACGATGATAAGATCTTGCAGATATTCTTCTTCTTTATTTGTTTCTATAGTGACGGCTTTCCCTTTCTCCTCCATCGATAGTTTTCTACACAGTGAGTTCCGCGGGGACACGCTTACGGGAGCCATTGCTTGTTTGTTTTTCTTAGGCCTTGGTGTGCGTGGTGATTTCGAGATTTATGCCACAATCCCGACACCTTCTAGAACATCCCCCACAGTTAGGGCCTGCGCCTTGGTGGTCATTTTTGTTATGTCCATAACATCCTAAGCAGTTTCCATCGTACTCATCTGGAAATCTAGCACTCGCGAACTCAGGGGATCAATCAACGCTCGGCTCACAACACTTAGGGCTCTGCTCAATCGCTCATTTCGTAAATGACCAAGTGTTGTTTGCTGGGCAGCCCTTTGTATTTTATAACGCTTTTTTAATTCGAATTCGACCGTTCCCCCCAATTCTGGTTCATTAATGCTTTCTTGGCAGCAGATTTTCCCAAATCTTTCCCATAAATCACATCTTAAATGCTTGCCGCCCACTCCATTTGGCCTCAAGTCAAGCATCCCATCGTGAATAGTGACTTCAACAGTTTCTGCCCAACCCGCACGGCAGCACAACCCCTTGTGCGCGGTCGCGGACCTTGTGACTTTTTGTTTCTACGCACAGCTTTCAAGCAGAGTAGTTTATAGTCTTGCACTTCCTTTCAACTGTTTGGAGTGCTAAGACTGTATTTCCTTCGGCTAGTTAGGTGGTCGCACCACCCATGTAGAGTTCCATCATGTCCTTCGTCATGGTTCTGAGAGAGTCCCCACCTTTTATTGTTACGGTCAGCATCGCGCACTTCACCATTTGCAACGTGCTACCCTAGTCACTATGCTTAGAAATATGCGGTCCAAGCCAAGGCATCAGACTAATCAATTCACGGCGATAGTTCTCAAACTTGTCAGCATGATCGTACGCACCTTGCCTTACCATGCTAGTTTTTTTGGTGAGAAATTTTTCCTTTTTCTCGTCCTCCATCTTCTTGACTTCCACGTCCACTAGAGTGCTTTTCTTTCTTAACCATACCCTTCATTCGTCAAGTTCTTGGAGTCTAAGGTTTCCCTGTTGGATTCGGCTTCCAAAGTTCCGTGAACCATCATCCCTACCAGTGCTAGATTAGGATTTTCAAGTACTAGAGGGCTTACAATGTTCGTCTCGTATTCCAGCCTTGGTGGTGCTTGCGCAGTCAGGTTCTTGCACGTGGTCCTATATGCCCATAGAACCGCTGGTATGTGTAGGTCCTAGTTAGTCCGTTTCGCATTGTGGACCTTGTTCAGTACTTCGCACAGTTTGTCAAAGGGTTCCACGTAGATAACCTTCTACGCGCTTGGTCTTATCATACGTCCTGGTCCCAAATGAAGGGATTGTTCACGCCATTGTCTTGCCTACTCCTGCTTGCCAATCGTATTTCCTACCATGCGAACGGTGTGCCTTCATGTAGATTGCGCACCATATGCCTGTATCCATTTGGAAAGGTGGGCGCGTAGGCCATTTTGTTTGGCATACTTGGCTTTTATCTGAATCTGAGGCTTCCCAAATCATAGGCGCATCATCCTTCTGCATTCACGCCAGTCCTCAAAATTTTGTTGGTGCGTACCCCACCATCTTGCAGGCATAGCGTGCAGTACCCATTTCAAAGCATCAAAACGCTACCGTTTCAGTGCTTCTCTTTCAAATTTGTTCAGGAAATCATCCACCTCGCTTAACCTATCATACGTAGGTAGGTCCCTTGTTTCCGTTGCTACGCAACATAGTGAACTTATCATCATGTTACAGTTGATCGTGGTCACCTTGTGTAGCCGGTTCTGCCATCGTTCTATTTCCTCGTCCGAATCTGAGGTGCAAGAGCTTTCATGCTCCCACGAGAGTTTGCCATCCATTGTTGGATTCACCTAGTCTTGCTCCTGTGCGATTATCTTGTAGATACAGTTTGATCATCGTCCTATCGTAGTCGTGCACTGGCTCCGTGTAGCGCGATCCTTCCGCAGGGTCTAAAGGTACCACTATGTGCAGTGATTTTTACTCAAAAATCATCTTAAGCTTCTTTAGATTTATCACTCCATTCATGTTAGTGGCCCAATTTATTCCCAGTAGCATGGGATAGGGATTGCTGTCATCAACAATGTCTATTACTTCGAAATCTGCAAACACGCTCGCACCTTCAATATCTACCGTTATTCCCTGCAATCTTCCCATAGGTAGGATCTTTTGTTGGTTCGCCGTTCGCAATTGAATAGAAGACAATTGCAGCACAGGCCTTCCCATGCGCTTCCATGTTTGCTTTGGTAGGACGTTCGTGTTCGATCCTAGATCCAAAATCACTTTATCCATTTCATATTTCCCGATCTGTGCAGTCAACCTCATCTCTCTCCCTATTCACGTTGTGTGCTTCCTAAGCTTCCGAACTACGCGCGGTTCTCCTGGCGTGGTTCCAACACATCTAGTGGCGAGTTCTTGCGGTCCCTTCACCACTTTGTTGTCGCGCATCAACTCCATGCATGTCTCCAAAAATGTAGTGAGCATTGATGGGTCCATTTCTGGTACCAGTTTGTCTTTACTTCCTGAAGTATAGGCATCCGCGAAGCTCTTCTTAGCTTCCATGAATGTCTCCTTAGCACGCTCTAAATCAAATTCTGGTTCTTTTGTTGGAGCCCTGTGAACCCAGGCACTCTCTGCGGGCTGCTTGCCTTTGTCATCTCCTATCGTGATACCACTTCGGAGCACGATATTTACATTTGGGTCTTCCTTGCGTGGCTCAGACCTCATCATTTGCAGGTTTTGAGTCGAGGGAGGTTGGAGTGCTCATTTATCGTGCAACCTTGCTATCAGCGTGGGACAGTCCTCTGTCTCATGATCAAACTGGGTACAATATAAACATGATGGTCTCGTCGGATTTGTACAATCGCGGGCATAATGCCCCGGTCCTCCACAATTGTAACATATCAGTTGTCTGTGACGTCTTCCTAGTCCCATTCCACCTCGACCTCGTCTGCGCCCTTGAAATCCAGTGCGCGCCATCCATGCATTTTGATCGAGGGCCCATGTTTTGGTCTAAACTCTATAGATAGGAGTCCTATCCATCATCAGTTCATAACTTCTACAGGTGCGCTCATCGTGGCCTACTGACCTGCAGAAATTATAGAACAACGACTGGGAATTCTGCGTATACTTCTGTAATAGATGGCAGTTATCGGTAGCATGCTTCCCTCCTATCTGAAAAATCGCACACCATAGTGCAAACGTCGCGCTTGATCCTGCTTGTGCCTCCAGTCTCAATGGAATTGGTCCTCCTCCCGCCAGGTAGTTCGCGAAGACTGGACAATGGTCCTTGTCATGTCCCTGGCCTTTTCACTTTACGCACCATACCTCCTCGTGTGCTTCCGGGCGAGTCGTCCTATCTTGTTTCAGACTCTACATCTCAAGGCACAAGTTTTTCAACTGCGCGTGGATCTGTTGAACTCGCAGGTTAGGATCTTGTATCGGGGTTTTGTGCAGTCTCATCACGATCTCCAAGGCCTCGGCCTGAGTGGTTAGCTTCCGCTATGACAACGCGTTCCTTAGATGCGGCGTTAGCGATGCTACAAACCATGCGTGGTATTTCCCATTTGTCAAGGTCATATTGGCTTCACGAATTGTACACTTCAGTCTCTGATCCAGCTCCCAGGGGTCTCACCTAGAAGCATCGCAATTTCCTTAAATCTAATGATCAATTGTCTCTGATTTTGGCCTGCTAAATTCCTTGTTTAGCGCAGCTTGGATATCTGCAATCCCTACGTTCGAATTGTCATTAGAATGCTTAATGTACCAAGTCAGTGCGTTATCCTGCAAATCACTGACCAGCGTTGCTTTCTTTATATTGTCACCTGTGACTCCCTGCGCTTCCCATACAACCCTTACCACGAACCAAAACTAGTCCGGATCTTCATTCCCTACTCCTTTGAACACTGACAACTTTATCGTGCTTGCCATATTGAACTGTGGTGGTGGCGGAGGTGGTGTGGGTGAAGACGAGGGTGAAGATGGTGAAACTGGTGGTGGTGTAGGTGGGGGTGGTATGCACCGAATTCACTGCATTATCAAACTGATCACACTTCTTGGTGAAATCTTCGCGAGCTCTTCCTCGCTTTGTCGCGGAGGTGAAATAAAAGGGCTAGTTTCTAGTTCTGTGCTACCTTCATTTTTGTAGATCCTCCCACTCCGCATAGCCCCAAACATCAATTTATTTGTATAACCTGCTTTTCACACAGTATCATTTTAATCCAAGTGCTAAAAGATTTAACATACTCACCTCGTGGTCCTTTGAGGAAGTGTCATTCTGTCTCACTATAGCTGACTGAAGTATCTACTGCGAACTCGGTGATAAATCCTCTTATAATTCAATCGAGCTAGTGATCCACAATGGGTGCGATCTTATCTTCCGATGCTTCCAGTCTGCGCACCAACTCTGGAGTCCACACAATAGGTTTGTTGAGCCTACACCTTCCTTGACTATCTGCTAACTTCACGATCGAATCGTACAACTCAGAGGGGAAAGATGTAAAGAAAATTTCATGGATTTCCGTATATAAGTAGCAATCTAACCAATCTTCCTTTGATAATCGCGGATTGTTGTTTTCCTCCGCCGCGAACTTGTGAATTTTTCTTTCGAACCACTCTTCAATTCCTTTCTTTGTCGGATTCCAGTGATAGGACATCAAACATCTCTTATGCAAATCCCAGTCTCGGCAACGGAACCATTTGTTGGCTTATTAGGGCCTGACCCAAGTTTAGAGTTAATTTAGCCAAACATATCCTGGTACTATTGGCCCTTTTGGCAACTGTCTGTGGGGCGTGGACTAATGTCTCACCTGGAGTAGTATGGGAGGGTGCTAAAACCAAGTTTCCGCACCCTGGAGATGTCTGATGAGTTCAAGTGGTCTGCGGGTTGACCTTGCGTGTAGGTTACTTCACGCACTTTCTCGTACCTCGCAGTTTGATATATTGCCTTCGCGTAACCCTACGCAAGGGATGAACGCCAAACTTTTGCGTTATTAACCAAGAAGTTACTAGTATTCCAATGTTAGTTGATTATCTTAGCCTACTTGTCTGCTTTAAGTTATACTTAACAACATAAATCATTCATACATGTGCGCGCAGTAAATAAACGATATATTTGCAAATTATATCAAACATGCATTAACCCAAGAACATATACATAGAATTATGACAAAACTTCGCTTTATTAATTCCTTCTGCAGTACTCAGTTACGAACTACTAGGCCTCTGTGCACTCAGCTGCAGAGCCTTCTCCTAATCTACGACCCAAAAACTCACTTCAACTTGCGACTCAATCACTTAGATTTTCCTACTTCTCCTCCTTCTCTACTTTGTGTTGGGGGCCTATTGGGTACAGAATCCCCCCAAGGCAGGTTTTGGGGCTCAAAGCCCAAGTTTCGACCGAATCTTGTTGTAAAGATCCACAAATTATGGGTGCGGGGTGCGAAAGTATGATAGAGTTACAGGGTTGTCCGCCCTAGTTTTTTAATGTAATGTCGGCTAGATAGACCTACCCATGGTCCGCGGACCATGGGATTGTACAAATAGACTCTAAGTAGAGAAGGAGGAGAAGTAGGAAAGTTTAAGCGATTGAGTCGCAAGTTGAAGTTAGTCTTTGGGTTGTAGAGTAGGAGAAGGCTCTGCAGCTGAGTGCACAAAGGCCTAGTAGTCCGCAGTTGAGTGCGCGGACCCTTGCAGCTGAGTGCATATGGCGAGTCGAGTCTGTAACCGCGGAAGGAATTAATAAAGAGAAGTTTTGTCATAATTTTGTGTATCTGTTCTCGGGTTAATGCATGTTTGATACAATTTGCAAATATATTGTTTATTTACTGTGCGCACCTGTATGAATGATTTATGTTGTTAAGTATAACTTAAAGCACACAACTTGGGTAATAAAGCAGAAGCACGACGTTCAGCCCCTGGGTAGGGCTGCGGAAATGCAGTATATTAGACTGCGAGGTATGGGAAAGTGTGCGAAGCAACCTATGCGGAAGGTCAACCCGCGGACCACTTAAACTCATCAGACATCTCTAGGGTACGGAAACCTGGTTCTAGCACCCTCCCATACTACTTCGGGTGAGACCTCAGTCCACGGCCCGCGGACTGTTGCCGAAAGGGCCAGTAGTTGATCCAAGATGTTTTCGCTTATAGATGTATAGAAAAGAATCACATGCAAAATTGCAACTTAACACAGAAATGTGCACATAAGAAAAGAAGAAGTAAACACATAAAAGGCACAAAAGAAGACACCAAGGATTGATAATGGAGTTCATCCAATTCGTACTACATCTCCGGGCCTAGCTCAACAATGGGGAGGCCTTTCTTATTAAATGGCATGAAAGAAAAGAGAATTACAATCATCAACTGTCCACAAGAGGCTTATACCTCCAATCTGCAAGATGGTTGTGAAATTGATGCCTGATGATGGAGAGGTAAACAACACCAATGCATCCGTAACAATGAAAGGGGCTGGAATCATGTAAAAATGTCTAAAAATAGACAAAGATGCTCTCTCGGCCTCCTGCCAACGAAACAACGTACTGCAACAAGAATGCATCCTCCCTGCTCTTTCCATCGATCAGGTTTTATAATGGGTTTTCAGACAGAATCCCCTTTAAATTGGGGCTATCTGGTTAACAATGGAGGTTGGTGTCGTGGAAGAATCGGCGGGCGTAACTGCCTCTTAAAATGACCTTTTTATCGTTGAGGCAATAAGGTTTTAAAATCTCGAAAAACACGAAAAATCCGCCCCAAAACCATTTACCCGGACTTCAAAACTGGTGAAATAGGGCATATATTCCATATCGGGTCCGACCTGAGGTCGCAAATTGGCGTATCGCTGTCCCTAAGGTCCCGTAATTGGGGAACTGACGATCGTCGATATCAGTGTTCGCGTCGGTGTCCCGCTCATAGATCACTCCGGTGTCTAGATAACGATCCCGCCAATTGTCTGATCGCCGATCGCTCTTCCTGTTCGCCGATATATATATATTATTATATATATATATATATATATATATATATATATAATATATATTATATATATATATATATTATTATATATGACCTCTGATCCATTTGCCTCCGGTCCGCCGAACTGATTTGATCAGAGATTGGCGATCGGGGGTTCCACTGCTCCTCGCTTAAGTCCGCCTCCACAAGTCCTCCAATTGTGATTTGATTTTAAGGCTTAAGACCCATTTTCAAAGGAAAATCCTCATTTTCTTAAGGATCAAGGCAACCTTCCCTGTGTGATAACTTCATCATCCGAACTCAGATAAGTGCCATTCGCGACGTTGGAATCAGGATGACAAGATCTACGCTCTGATCTTGAGTTGACTTCATTCCGATCACTTTGATTTCTGAGCTTTTTCCATGCCATTGTATCTAAAGATCCACCTGGATCAATCCTCCCCATTTAGGAGCTTTTAGACCACCAAAAGCTTTTCATTAGTCAATTGGCAAGTGAGGGAACTATTCCCTCACTTTCTCTTTCTCCAGCCATCTGGCCTTGCTGGGGTGCATTCCCTTGAATCCAACTCGAAGGTTGACTTCATTTCAATTGTTTGATAGCCAATCACTTTGACTGTTTGCCAATATATATATGACCTCCGATCCATTTGCCTCTGGTCCGCCGATCCGGTTTGATCGGAGATTAGCGATCGGAGGTTCCACTACTCCTCGACTAAGTCTGCCTCTGTTATGAAACCAGCTCAAGAAAAGATAGAAAAGATAGATCAACGCCTTAGAATTCAGCCTCTTCAAGGGGGCAACCTCCTTTACATTACATAAATGAACAATTCTTGGATGATACAAATGACAAAACCTCCTTTCTATATATAGGGTCTAAGGAGTCACAATATAACCCAACCGACCTAACAATAATAATATAAAGCCACAAAAATACAATAGAGGGATTCTATGGGGCACAGTAATAACAATATGGGGGCAATAGGGGCACAACAATATTAATAAGGGGTAAAACTACCATAGTAATGGGGTAATCACTAGTATTATAGGGACCCAACATGCCCCTCTCCTTCAAAAAAAGTGTTGTCCTCAATGCTTGAGTAGTTCTGGATACTTCTGTATAAATTCTCATCCTCCCATGTGGAATCTTCCGCAGATAAGTTCTTCCACTTGATAAGATACTCCGAAATTGATCGATTTCGTAGCTGTCGAGATCTTATTTCTGTGACTGCTTCCGGTTCCAATATAATTTTTCCTTCCTCGTCAAGTTCTGGCAATATTGTTTGAACTGGGAGCTTGTCGCCTATAACCTTCTTTAAACATGAAACATGGAAAACTGGGTGCACTCGAGAAGCTGCAGGAAGCTCCAATTTGTATGCCATAGTACCAATCTTTTGCAACACCTTGTACGGACCATAATACTTTGGTGATAATTTATTATCCTTCTTAGCTTGCTTGAGGGACATTTGCTTATGTGGTTGTAGCCGTAGGAATACCCAATCACCTACATCAAAACTTCTTTCACTGCGATGTTGTTCTGCCTGTTGTTTCATTCTATTCTGTGCCAACACAAGGTTATCCTTTAAGAGTTGGAGGACTTGTTGTTGATGTTCGATGTGATGTTCCACTGCCCGAACCTTAGAATTTTCTCTTAAATATGATGTGATGGACGGTGGTTGATACCCATAAAGTGCCATAAATGGCGT